>QRDG01000760.1:0-63166 GCA_012064385.1 Puccinellia tenuiflora | reverse complement strand
TCACAAAAGGCAAACGGTGTGACAGCTTTGGGTTGTACAGTATTGTCTTTGTCCATTGAACATCTTGCCGTTCATTCCATGTGAGGCTTGCAATTGAATCTGAATTTGCATTTTGCTAGTTGATTGGAGGAAATGCTTTGTTCCGTTGAGGTTCTAGGCTCGATCCTTGGCTTTCCACATGATCAAATGGTCCATTCGTCCGAAAGAAAATTTCAGCATGACATGAAAGTGAAATAATATGGGATTGGAGAACTCTCGTGGTGTGCCGAGGGAAAAGGTTGTTATATGTTGAACAAATGCTTTCTTCAAGTGTGGGAGGAAACAGATCTTGTCCGGTTGTCCCCTGCCACCTCAAAAGGGAAAAAAACGTAGCATGAGAACAGGACTGAACACTGAACAACTACTAGTAGGATAGTTGTTATGAAAAATTTACAAGTTTTAGGGTACTTGGTAATTTTAACAACTGTCCATTCGCTCTAATCGAACGGTGATAAAATAAGAGCTACCTGAAACTATTAAATTAAAAGAACCTGAAACTACCAATATTATTTTATTTTAAATTAAAGTAAAAGGGTATTTAGGTAAATCCCTCCCTTTCCCATCCCATATCGGGGCCTCCATTCCCGCTCCCCCCAGGCAGAGGATGTGACTATGTGAGGTAGCCGGCGACGCGGGCGGCGAGGGCTCAGCCGGCGGCGACGGTTTCAGGTCGGCCCGACCGAGGGCCCGTCAGGCGGCGTGGGCGGGTGCCGACCGTCGAGGCGGTGAAGGTGAAGTGGCCGGCAGCAGCCACAGCCGGCCGCGGGCGCCAGTCGCCAGACTTCTCCACCTCCTCGGCAGCAGCTGGTCGCGGGCGCGCCATCGACAGGCGACGCGCCGCCCTAGTCCCCTTCTTCCTCGAGCCCAAAGATGGAGGACATCCCCACCGCCTGCATCCGCTCGACCCCTTGTCGCGGGCTCCATCGACGTGCGACGCGCCGCCTTCTCTTCATCTTCCTCGAGCCCAAGATGGAGGCCGTCCTGGTAGTCCCCACCGCCTATCTCTCTCGGATCCTCTGTCTCGGCGCCATTGACGCGCCACCCCTGCTCGCTATCTTCCTCGACCATCTTCCTCTCATGCCAGAGTTTTGATTTTTTTTTTCTCAACACAAGGTACTGAGTCCATGCCTGTTCAAGCCATTTTATACATCGTATGATTCACAACTCACGAGAGCTGCGATTTGGTCTGACACTATGAAACATTTTCCAAGATATTGTTCTGTTAGCATTTAGCAATGCTTTAGATCATGCAAGAAATTAAACGAGGAAAAAAATTACACAGATATGGGTATAAGGTTGGCCTGTCATGTGATTTTCCATGTGGTTTTTTTCTTCACCACATGATGGATTGGCAACATAGTGATTGATTGATAAATCATAAGGTTCTTCTATTGTTTTGAAGCAACAAATGTAAGTGATAAACACACATATATGCAATTTGTTTTCCTTGTACTGTTTATCTGTTTCATTACCTTATGGTTTGTAGTGTTTACTCATCAACAGGCAATGTAAGATCTATTCTTCCACATGCAAACACCAAGATATTCGATATTTAGTAAACTCGTACTTTCTGAAGAGAAACTATAAAATAAGTTACTCATAGTTGTAATCTGCAACTGTGTGTGATTACTGCTAGAAAACCTTAGCCACTTCACAAACAATTCATGTCTTCGCAATTACAAATGTAGATTTAAATTGCAAAGATTTAGGATGCCAACCATGTAATCTGAGGATCAAATAGGTGATCAAACTAGTGGAGAAGGAGCTGGGTTTGGTGAAGGCTGCTACTAACGAATGCAAGTGCGGTATGCTAATGGAGACCATTACCAATGTCAAAGTGGTGATCAAACTAGTGGAGACCATTACCTGTAGAATATGTATGTGCTTCACTAACTGAATATGTATGCGCTCTACAAATAGCAATTAGTCCTATTTTAGAAAATCAATTGTTATTTCGCTAAAAATACACTAGAGGTTCATTGTTCTAAAGTTGATGGGTTCTATTATCTGATAATACTTTGAAACTGGTGATCCTAGTTAGTAACTGGATTATGTGTGGGTTTTTAACAGCTGGTAACTGAAAAATGTGCATTCTCTCTAATAAGACAATGCAAGGCCACAGGTTCAGTGTTCTAAAGGCTTCGTGATTGATATTCCTTTTAATCAGGTTGTTAGTCTTTGTGCCACGTTTTTGTACCGGTCTGATATTGTTATGATTTATTTCAGAGATGGGGAACATTGCCTTTGTGTCTGTGACGCCCGGTGCGCTGGTTTCAGAAGAGAAAACCGGGCAAGCTCCAGCGGCTTAGCCGAAGCTGAAGAAGATCTGTTATGCCTGCCCAGACACGAAGAAATTGAGAGATGAGTGCATTGTGCAGCATGGTGAGTACGCGTGAGGGAAGTGGATCGAAGCCCATCGGCAGTGCTCGAGAGCCGAAGGGTTCAACATCTCATGCCTCGCTCGGCCGCAGGTTCATAGCGGCTCCAAATTTGCTATTTTGAGCACCAACATATGCTGGAGGTGGATAGTGGATACTAGCTTCTGGTAGAGTGGCACCAACTCACTGTTTCATCCCGAGCATTCCGGTTTTATAAGCGACATGTGTGCATCCCTTGTTCTGTCACTTTCAACTAGCGCATCTCTAGTTCCACTACTGCTTGCTGTATTGAACAAGATTCCTTTTATTTTGAGTCTTAGAGCGCCATGATCAGTAATGTACCAGCTTATTCTCAGGAACATGTGATAAGCTTGATGAGCTGAAGCGCTGAATTGGCACAAGTTAGCCATAGGTCTGTATGTTGTATACATGATGTAAAGAGAATTCGAAACTTCATATTGCATGACGCTATTTTACACAACGTAAGGAATGTCTTGCATCAAGCAAACCCATCATCACAGTCCTACACTGCCGGCAGCTGAGCTTGCGGTTTTACTTCACATTTTTTTGACACAAAGACAATACATCACCATCTTAACTCTCTTTTTGACACAAAGACAGGTACACCACCATTCCATTACATACGGTACAATGGGACAAGCTAGCTCCATGGGAAGCTAATATATGAGCAACGGAATTACAACATCTGTCACAAGAAGAAACTCTAAAACTGATGAAACTAGTATGTAGAAAAAACTTTGCTTCACGGAAGAGGACTCCATGTCGCGCCAAATCTTGATCTCTCACCTGGAGGGCCTTCTTAGTGCAGCGGCCTTTTTTTTTCAAATGATGTTCCCCATTTCTAAAGTCAGCAACATATTCAATAGCCTTAAGATAAGCTGTTATCTCAGCCATGGAGAGTATCAGCAAGTTCAGAAACTTGGCCATACCGGTTCCCTGGACTGTACCATCACTGTCCCCCCTAGCCTCCTGCTTCTATCAAAGGACATGATTCATCAATGTTTTTAGTAGTGCGTTAACTAACCAGTTAAGGACGATGGAACTAAATTGCTTTATTGTGAAATCAGAAAGAGAATACCATATTTTTTTCTGTAGAAGCAGCACATGTTGTCTTGTGAGCATTCATTGATGTTGTCTAGTTATGCTGGCAATTGGTAACTAGGAGCAGCAGTGGATCAGACAAGCGAGAGAAGGGGCTAAAATTGCAGTTGAACATCATTCCCCAACCTGTCAAATGCAGTCCGATACCGTCTACTTACGCTGATAATAAGAAACAGCAGCTGATCAAACTAGAACACCCCAGGTTTATTTCTACCTGGCAGTGCTACTACACTCAAACTACAACCATTTAAGCAATAATACTGAGTGTAATCCAATCACCTCTAACAAAATAACCGTTCCATGAAGCCTTTTAACACTGACTATTAATCTATGGTTCGAGGCAGACCATATAACCCTGATTGCTCTCTGCATTGCAAGGTCCCCATCAGTGATCACTGATATCGGATGCTTCTGAGCCATAGCAGCTGAAAATGTCCGCAGCAACCACTCATACGCCTCTCTAGTTTCATGAGAAATAATACCACAACTAAATATAGCAGTGCTGCGGTGGTGATTCAGCCCCACGAACGGCACAAATGGCAGATTGTACTTATTGGCTTTGTAGGTGCTATCAAAAACAACAACATCGCCGAAAGCTTCATAGTCAAGCCGTGCTTGACTATCGGACCAGAACAATCCTTTCAGATGGCCATCTTTATCTACCAAGTACCTGAAGAAAAAATCTGGATCTTTTTCTTGCCGAGCCATAAAGTGACGGATAACCGTCTGAGCATCACCGACAGAGATTATTTCCTGCTTGTACAGATGGAAGAAATTATAAATGTCCCTAATCGTGCATCCAGCATCATTATATCCACCTGATTGCATGCACAATACATCCATGATTTTGTGTTGCGGATCCCAGAAATTTCCATCTCTATAATGTCCGCTTTCTGCTCGTCGTTGATTCTTCTGTGTGAGCACAGCAGACAGCTAGGTCCCGTGGGGCAGAGGATGGATGTGCTCATCGTTGAAATCCTTCACAACCCACCACCGCCCCGTCCCCTCGACTCTAGCAATGACCAATTTGGCTTTACAATGAACACGAGTGATATTCCGCGGCCTCCTCTTCCTATCTTCTCTCTTCCTCTTCATGTGCTTCTCTTCACGGCAACCTTCGTGACTACGGACAAGTTTCCTCAAAATAATCTCTTTCTTGGCTCCATCCCACTCGACATATCCTTTACGCACACTAAAACCTTTCTCAAGAGCATAACCGTTATAGAACCGAAAAACCTTCATCCTCGCTATCAAACATCCGGCTGACAATGTCACGGTACTCAGCCATGGACTCGGCCATGGCTTCCTACATATCAATGAAACAATTATAAGTGAATCGTCTGGCAGACCAAAAAAAGGCAAAGACTGATGCATGAAACAACAAGTATCGAAAGGAATATTTTCAGATATGCAAGAGAATAGTAAAAACACACTTAACCACAGCCAATATATACCTTGGTACAACACTCAAAAAGACGTGATCAGTGGTCTTACTACAAAAAGATTCATCATAACATACATTACTACAGCAAACTCCATAGGAAAAAACCAAAATCCTAATCTATGTGGACATGCACGAGTTTTACATGGAAGCAAAATAAAACCACTACACTGGTGCCTGGGTTCAGTATGTCGACTGCAAAAGCAGCAGAGAGTATCATCATCTCACACACAGAAATATACACACTAATGCTCATGCAAACATTAACTGCAACAGGACATGAATAGCATGAATGCATGAAATTGGCTATGAGATATACTCACGCAATAGTATATGTATTATTACAGTGTACACAAGGTGAATGTTTTGCCACCTCAACTGCCTTATTATTGCTCACATACATGGGATATACTCCAGTCTGTTGCCTGCCATATGAAAATGCTAGCTCTTGTTCGCTACAGCAAGCAAAACACAATGTGCACTTGAGTTGCTACAATCACAATTACTCATGGAAGATGAAATCAATCGGTTTATCACAATGCAATGGCAGTTCTGAGACTGTCCTATACTTTTTTGGTCAAAAAAATACTGCCCTATACTTTGAAGTAAGTGAAATGATTGTCAAGTAATACATTTGCCAGAACAGAGCTACGTTAATAAACATTGGGGAGGACCTACTTCTTTAGGTTAGCAATTGATTTGAGATGGCATATAATTTTGAATGTTCCAAAATTTTGTCTAACTACTTGCTGTACAACTAATAGTAGTTAACCCTTATGGATACTGTTTCGTGACTATCCTTCAGTAACTTCAGCGAAGAGACCTGGAGAAAACAATGAGCTCTCCTTTATTCTACTCTTTAGTGTTTGGTATCTACTGTCCAAGTAGGCAATTTATGTTCCCTGTGGCTCCTTAAGTAAGCTGTTAGGAAAGTAACAGCATTATGTTTTAGTATAATGATCTAACCTAAGGGCTAAGGCTATGCACAACAGAAGTTCCTACAGCATATTATTTCAGCAACACATGCACTGTATGGCGTAAGATAAGATGTCCTCGAGCATGAGATTGTTTATGGTTCCTTTCATACTACTGTGAGCCTGTTTGGTGCAAAATATCCCATCATATAAGTAATACAGCTAATGCTATAAAAAACACATTGTACTTTCTTGCAAGTAACTTTCAGGTTTCTTCGGTGGTTTTCCCTGCAAGTGGATAAAAAAAAACACATCTACTCTACTACTGAAACAAGAAGAACACAAGTAGCTCCTATCACCGGCAGCTTCAGGGAGATCACAACAGCAAGGTTCAGCTCCTATGCATTTGTTAGACACACATATGGCTGCCATCACCATACAGATCATGTAGAGGAGAGAAGGGGAGAACCAGGAACTCATCTAAACTGCCATGTAAGGTGACCAGATGCAAGAGCTCAGGAAAACTGCAGACAGAGGCAGACTTACAGTGTCTTGACTATGGCGACCAGCCCGCTCCCGCCCCTCCTCGCACGCCTGCTCCTGCCCTCCTTGCACTGCACGCAGCCTGCTCCTGCCGTCGTCGAACCCGAACACCAGATCGATGTAGCCGCACAGCTCGTCGAGGTCGTCGTCGCCGAGCAGCCAGCCTCCGTTCCCGCAGACGATGGGAGAAACGTGGCCGGCAGATCCAATCCCGCAGGAAGATTCCGGCGGCTCCGATACACCTGCTGAGGAGGCCGGCGTCTCCGATAGACCTGCTGAGGAGGCCGATGGCGCCGCTAAGGGACAGAAAGGAAGAGACCGGCGGCGCCGCAGATAGTGGATCGAGGGTGGGAGCAGTACGTACAATGGTGTTCCTCTGTTCGTGAAGAAATTACCTTAATACCCCCGACTACTTATAGTTAATTTTTCTTTTAATGGTTGGACGGCTAACATAATTTAGGTGAGTAGATTCAAATCAAACGGCTGAAATAATTTAAGATGCAAGCTACCTGAAACTACCAGAGGTAGTTTTCAGTGAAAGAAGTCATAGAGGGTGGGGAAGAGTCGTTACGTTTTAGGAGAGCTTTGGTAGGCAATCTGCATATGCAATGGACACAACTCATGCGATCGCTGGTGGGGGTCACCCTGAGAGATGAAGCAGACAGGCTTAATTAGGTGGAATCTCACCTCCTCTGGTAATTTCTCAGTAATTAAAATCCTTTTATCTGGCGATGCAGCTGAGTAATCTGGTGCCATATAAGTTTTTATGGAAAGTTAAAATCCCACTGAGGGTCAAAACTTTTCTGTGGTTGGTGCTAAAAAAAGTATTTTGACAAGAGACGTGTTGCTGCATAGAGGAGGAAGATGTGAGGCTAAATGCCTTTTCTGTGGGAAAAATGAATCGATTGATCATCTTTTCTTTCTGTGTCCTTTAGCAAGGTATATCTGGAATGTAGTTAGTTCCTCTTTTGGTCTTAATTGCAATTTCAGTTCTGTGGGTCAATGTATCTCGGCCTGGTTCAGGAGATATGGAAAGAAAAAAAAAAGAAACTTAGTAGCAGTTGCGTTGGCTGCTGTGATCTGGAGCATTTGGAAAGCCAGGAACCTGGCCTGCTTCCAAAACAAGTGGCCTGATCAGCCTCATTCTGTTATTTTTCAAGTCTGTTATTGGATCCAACATTGGAGTTCATTGCAGGAGAAACAGGAAGGAAAGGACAAACTCATGTTCTACGCTAGATTGTTGGAGAAGGTGGCGAGAGAAGTGTATGGGGCGAGGAGAAGCTGGACGGCGTGGACTCTGAGGCTGGAGGCGTGATCGGCAGTTTGCTTTCTTTTTCAGGCTGCTTAGTCTTTTACTTTTTCGTTTCCTGGCTAAAACGGTGCCCTGTAATAAGTGGTGTGGTTGTATGGTGTGCCTGGTGTGTTTTGGAGTGTCATGGAGGATATTGTAGAATCTGGTTTCGTTAATGAAATCGGGGGAAACCCTTTTATCTAAAAAAAATAAAAAATAAACCAGAGGTAGTTTTCCAACCACCGTAAAAGAGCTCTGAAAAATTACATTGGTCGCAACTCACTGGGAGATTTTTAGAACTCTAGGGATGACAAAACAATTTTGTTTCCCGAGGATACAAGACATAACAGATTTTGCAGTTGCATCGGTCTGCTGGCCAGAAGGATCAGCTATTCTGTTCACTAGCATCATCTTTTACAGAACAGAGGACCCATATCAAAGGGTGCTTAATTTCTGGCTAAGAAACACATGCTGTATATTGGTTACCGAAGAGCATATACATAACTCCAAGAAAGCATCCATCAGGCGCAAAGATCTAAACAGCGAGTTATTGTTTATTCTGACTGACCCAGCTAGGCTGTTTTTATTATTTTGTCCGATGATAGCGATGTTTTGGGCTCACCAACTAATTAAATAGTTGAAGCCAATAAAAAAAATTATATTAGTTCCAGCTTAATATAACATTTACACAAAGGAAGCAGTTTGCTGGAGCATGTAGTGTTATATGCATAACAGATGAACTGTTGGCTAAAGAATCTCTCACGAGACACATTCAAAGGTTATACTGTTGAGACAACATGGTATCAAATCTATCAAGGTTTACATATTGTTGAAGTTAAATAGCATGGTACAAGACCTAAAGGGCACAAATGCTGCTCAAGCAGCATGGGTGTTTCAGTTAGGTCTATTTTATTCAGGTTCTCTATCTGCACATTGTGTTACAGACTCTTACTGCTTGGAGCTTTTCGAATGTTTATGAATTTACAACAACTGGCAAACCTGACTTGATAAACTTAGCATATACATGCCCAACGAAGTAATCAACACAAGAACAGACCGAACGGTAATAAAGCCAACTGATTGCAAAAGACAGAAGTTACTTGGAAAGAACAGGGGGGGTACATTAGTAATACCAAACACTAGACTCCAACGCCAGATGTCTTGCTCCAGTTGTTTCTCTTTTGATGGACGTAACCTCATTGTTTTTTAGTTTGGCTCATATGAAGCCGTCAAAGTAGAATACTGTTATAGCTTATACGGTATCTAATTCCACTCCGCATAGCGTTGACACATTTGTTCTACTACTTCTCGGGTTGGAGCCAAGGATGGGGACACCAAATGCAAAGACCAACAGACGGGTGACATATGTCCAAACCAATATTGGACCTCCTCGGCATCACGTGATCACCATAACCCATTAGCAAAGAAGCAATTCAAAATTTCAAGAATATACTTTCCAGAACCGCAGATACTCTAACAAACTCGGTTTGACAGAGCAACAAATGTCACAAGAATATGACAAAATGGATTAAAATTATGCAAAGCAATGAGATCAGCATACCATGACATCAGACTCCGTTGATGCTGTATTCTGATTCAGACACGGCCCAGTTTCTAGATGGTCCAATATTTTCGGTGCTTTGGCTACTTCTGTCCCTGCCCCTTGGCCGGCAACGGCTAGTCATCATTGCTAATAACGTCTAGCTAGAGAGTGACCATGATATTAATTTGCTTCCATTGAAACAAACACAAGGTGAAAGAAAAGCAATCTTGTGTTCTTCCCAGACGGCCCATAAGCTAAATGCATAGAGGTGCGTCTATCTTACCTCCCTTTCCCCTTCCTTTCTACCCCTACCTTGAATTTTCGCCTTCTGAGAGGTATCTGCAGGATATGGAGCACTGCTCGGGTGCCTCGTCGTGGCGGTGATCATCGGGGTTGTTGTCATTTACTGTCACTTCAAGAGAAGAAAATACAAGATCAAATCATCGAAAAAGGATATTGGTAATGTCATTACTCATTAATGAATTTTCACATGCTGATAGTTTTACTTGGCAATAACTATGCGATTGTTCATTGTTCTGTTGCAGAGGTCGCTGTGACCTCCGTCGAGTATGAGGAGGTTATCTGCAAGCAGATGTCAGCCAAAGAGATATATGCCGCAACTGAAAACCTACGTCTTTCAAACATCATTGGGCAGGGAATTGCAGGTACAACTTAATTAGTACTAGCCAATAAATTATTCAGAATTAGAATCTTTATTTATTAATCCGGTGAGCAGAAAAGTGATACAAGAACATGCGAATTAGAAGGTAAAAGCGGCATTCGGCAGGTTATTGTTGCTCTAAGAGACTAAGAGTTGGATGCACCTTCCATGTGATTTCCAGGGAAAGTGTACAAAGGACTACTTGCCAATGGCTGGCCTGTTGCCGTGAAGCACATAATTAAGAATGAGCATGCAGAAACCTTCCTAAGGGAAGTTACAAGCCTCTCACATGTGAGGCATCCAAATCTTGTGTCATTAAGAGGCTATTGTGACGGGCAGGACGAGTGCTTTCTCGTGTACGAGCTGTGCATCAATGGTAACCTATCAGAATGGCTATTTGGTAAGTACCTATGCTAAGAAGAAAAACATGATGTATTAAAGATGTAGTGTTATGACTAAAAGTAATAATAATTTGATCGCAGGGAAGGATAAAAATCTTTCGTGGATTCAGAGACTTCAGATCGCGCTTGGTAGTGCTTGTGGCCTTTGGTTCCTTCACATTTACCCTGAAGGCTGCATTGTTCACAGAGACATAAAGGTTGGTTGCGCTATCTGACAGGCTTCGAGTACATCTCCATGCATATTCAAATGATGCGAATTCATTCATGTTTTGTTATAGCCAACCAATATACTTCTTGGGGTTGATATGGAGCCCAAACTCGCTGATTTTGGACTGTCGAGATGCATGGACATTGGTGTATCGCACGTAAGCTCTGAAGTTAGAGGAACTTTTGGCTACGTCGATCCAGAGTACCGCCACAACCACAGGGTGAATGCCGCAGGGGATGTATACAGCTTTGGTATGGTCCTCCTGCAGCTCCTCTCAGGAAAGCGAGCAATCAACATCCTCAACACTACCAAGCCAATGTCACTGGACAAAATGGTAAGAACTTATTTTTTTACTTTACAAAATGGTAAGCTCATAAACAGTTAAGCTCAAATGTTAATTTCTGGGAATGAAATGATCAGTTGTGTTGCTGTTGATATACATACCTTTTGCTCTCAGGCTTCTATGCTCATCAGAGAAGGAAATGTGTTGGAATTTGCTGATCCAAGGCTGAACGGGGAATACTCGGCCGAGGCATTTGATCTCAGTCTGAAGCTTGCTCTCTCATGCACCGGCCACAAGCAGCAGCGACCATCCATGGAGCAAGTGGTATCAAGGCTAGAGAAGGCTCTAGAGGTCTCCATGAAAGACGATGATAAGCGCAACAATATCAGTTTTGCTGACTCCTTTGCATAGAGTATTTCAAGAGAGGGAAAGAGTCCCTGGAGTAGCTACTAAGAAGCTGCAAGTCTTGACGTTTCCCTGACCATGTATAAACTGTAGCGTGTGCTGATGTGAGAACAATTGATGCATTTGGTGACTGATTTACACTACATATTAAGCAAAACTGTTACAATAAAACAAGTGTTTAAAAATAACAGCAGCTTAAAAACAACAGGATACAATAATACAAATGCTAAGTTGCTAACATCGTATTGAACTTTCCTAACCTCTTTATTTCTTCAAAAAAACATATTTCTAGTCTAACTAATTACCCGTATGCATAATTACATATATGTCTGGCAGTTAGCCAATTAGAAATTAATCACAACATGAAACACATGAGACTGCTGCCAAATTTATCTTCCTCGCAGAAGAGGAGCAAAGTGTTACAGTATATGTGGATTGCACTAGCCGTTTCCATCGGTTCGGACTTGTGAGATAGTTGGCTAGTGCAGGAGGATACATGACATGGTATCAGAGCCGAAGGTTTCGAGTTCGAGTCCTGTTTGCGCAATTTATTAAAAATTGCTGATAGCCCCCCGCCTGTATTGCGCCATACCTATATGGTTTCCATCAGTTCGGACTTTTGAGATAGTTGGCTAATGCAGGATACATGACACAAAGCACATGGACATATCACATATTGTAGAGTGGCAGTTCATCCAATGCTTCGGTGAAATCTTTTTGGTTCATTGACAAGACACACAAGCCATGCGGGAGAAAAAGGTAAATTGCAAGAAAGATTATCACTCCAAGATCAGCTTCTTCACCTATGGGGGGCTGACAGGGATTTCGCAGGTATATCTGATTGCACACCACATGCAGTACAGGGTGGCTATGACCAGGATGAGAAAGAAAAACTGATTTGATTTTTCAGTCACTGACTTAGCATACTTCACTCTGCAAAACATGAGTTTGAACGTGTTGTCCTTTGCTGCGTAGATTATAGGGATGATTCACCGGCGGGCGAGATCGTTGCCTGCGGGTAGGTGCTGTGATCGGCGAGTTGAGAAGATAACGGGGGTAGATAGAGAAATTGGAGAGATAGGGATTAGCAATTGGAAGATTGGGGGTTTATTTCTGCTTGACCCAAAACACACGGGATATACATTCCCTTATAGGAGGACCAACGCCAGGAGAGTTTTTTTTAATATTATTTTTTTAAACCTTAATTTGAAATATAATACGCGGAATCAAAAAATTCCACAAATAATACACAGTCGGCTTCCGGCCGGCCGAAACGAGTGTTTCGGCCCACAGACGGCCGAACACGTGTGTCGGCATGTGGCAGGCCGACCTGCATGTGGTCTGGACAGGCCGCAGTGCGGGCCCACCATTTCGGCCGGCTGACGGCCGAAACGCTCCTGTCGGCTCTCTAACAGCCGAAACAGTGCGGGCCCCACCGTTTTGGCCTGCAGCCGGCCGAAACGCCGGTTTTTTTTTTGCATTTTGGCCCTCTATTTGTTTTGGTTGCATTTTTTGCATGTTTGCCTGATATCCCCATCTGGACATATCTTTACCTAATAATAAAGGGAGAGATGTTTCTCTCTTCATCCGTCACTCTACGCCTTCGTCCGACGATGTACGTCTTCGTATGTTTCCTTCGTTCGTTATCGCTTTGTTTGTTTCCTCTACGCGCTTCTCCCAGTGTGCCTTACCAATTCCAATCCAACAAGGTTTAAGCTTCCGATTCGATTGAAAGTTCTCGCTGATTGCACGGAGCCGGCCGGCCAGATGCCCACACCTCTCAATATTAATTGGCATCACCGCACGGAACCGATGAGCTATGATATTTTCGTGATTCGATTTTCAGTGATTCGAAACACAACATGGTGCCGTGCTAGCAAGCTTCGTATTATCAATTGATCGTCTCCGCGACTCTGTAATGTGGGACTGTGCCGTCGTCGAGTTCATCTCCGCGACGAGATCATCAATGCCGCCAAGGTCCGCTACTACTACCATGTGGAGACGGACAAGTTCGACTCTAGATACAAGCCCAAACAAGAACAACTGGCGGGCCACTGCTCAGGTAGGGTTACAGTGTGCAAGGCAGGCGTCAGCGTGCTGCGTGCAGGACACACGCAGTATGCAGTCAACGCGACCTGCCAACCTTTCGGCAGAGATTTTTTATTCGATAATTCACAGTTTGCTGATCGATTAGGTAGCTAGCTTAGATTCGTACATGTATTTCTTTGAGCGAATACAAGAGGCTTGTGTATCTTTGTACACAGCTTTTTTCAAATCACGTGAGGTGCAAGTCTTGCTTCATGCATGTATTTCATTAAGCGTGTATCTTTCTACGGAACTTTAATTTTTTCAATCACGTTTCTTAAGCTCCAGGTCTCTTTCTTTCTCTAATTGTTCTTTTGAAAGTAGAATACTAAAATTGTCACATCATCTCATTGGCATCTATGGATATATAAACTGGTCAATGTAATTGGAGAACTGATAATTTATTCGTATTTTATTTAACGAGGGGACAATTATGACAATTCAAAGATCATTGGAGAGCCCGCAACCGGCGGTGCGAAGAGTAGCCGTATGGACTACGAGTTTGTGTCATGGTGGCAGCCCTCAGGCACGTTTCCAGCTCTGTGCAGCCGACAACGGTCATCGACGCTGCAGTCGTGTCCAAAGAACAAGGTATATATCTATAATTTTCTCTCCCGTTGCAACGCACGGGCATTTTTGCTAGTTACAAATTAAAACATACTCAACAAATATTACGAATTAAAACAAATAGAGTTTTATTTTGTCGACTTCGACAAAATAAAACTCTATTTGTTATATTTTGTCGACTATGTTTTATTTTGTAAAATATTACAAAATATTTACAAAATAAAACATAGTCGAAGTTTTATTTTGTAAAACATAGTCGACAAAATATTACAAAATAAAACATAGTCGACAAAATAAAACTCTATTTGTTTTAGTTTTACAAAATAAAACATAGTCGACAAAATAAAACTCTATTTGTTTTAATTCGTAATATTTGTTGACTATGTTTTAATTTGTAATATGTCCAGATGGGGATATCAGACAAACATGCAAAAAATGCAACCAAAACAAATAGAGGGCCAAAATGTAAAAAAAACCAGCGTTTCGGCCGGCTGCGGGCCGAAACGGTGGGGCCCGCACTGTTTCGGCTGTCAGAGAGCCGAAAGGAGCGTTTCGGCCGTCAGCCGGCCGAAACGGTGGGGCCCGCACTGCGGCCTGTCTAGACACACATGTTTCGGCCGTCTGTGGGCCGAAACACTCGTTTCGGCCGGCCGGCAGCCGACGGTGTATTATTTGTGGAATTTTTTGATTCCGTGTATTATATTTCGAATTACGGTTAAAAAAATAATATTTAAAAAAAAACTCAACGCCAGGAGGTCTGATGCAAACCTACTAGGACTAGTAGTAGTATTCAACTAGGACTCTTTGACTCTAACATGTATTTGACCTGGACTCTAATTATGAGAACTCCCATCTATACTAACGTCACAACAGAACGTTTAGAGAACCACATAAGGGATTTGTAACATGCAGCAATTCTGACACCCAACTTGAGTCAACAAGCATAAGCCGACACACTAATCAGGGTTATGCATAGTTACTTGGTATTTTCATAGAAAGATTCAGGTTGTTGAAGAACCTGACATTAATGACGAATTTACAATGCAAAGCATCGGGAAAAATCGCCGATTTTTAGGTATTACTACATTTTTATACACAATAGTGGAGCTAAAGCTAAATTATCACCTGTTAATGTACACAAATCCCCCAATGAGGCAAATGCAAAGAAGGCGAACAACAAACACTGCATCTGGATTGATAGGGGCACGGCCTATCCACCAACTAGTGCTCATTATCCAAGTATACATTTTAGAATGGCCATTTCCTGTAAAATATACGAGACAGTTTAATCTGAATAAGCATGCAACACTTGAGATAGTGAAAATAATCCAAATACCCCCAAGTAGACAGGGAGTCATTCTACCATTTAATTTTTCTTAATGCCTTGTAAAGTTTTCAGGAAAATTTTCTCAGAAAACAATCCTTTCAGGAAATATATTTCAAATGCTGCTAATCTCTAACACATTCTTAAACTAGGAATCATTCATGAGGAACTAGCATGTCAGAATGTACACCCCTTCCAATTAGGAAAAGGTGTACACGATTGCTCACCTCAAACAAGTGATCCGCGAAAAGCAAGAAGCACTGTCGCTTGCTTAATGCTACCTGTACCAGCACCGACATTACATGAATCAAACAAATTTACATCGAAAAAACAAACAAATGCCAGATGGTTAGAGGTGCATGAAGCCTCAGTCTGGAAACAGCCCCTTTCTATAATCGACAAATCTAAAGACCGCACATGCTACTATTTTTTTTCTAGACTACTTATAAAAGAGCGAACTTTATCTTTCCTATGGCCACCAAATTTTGTGTACACAGGTTTATCCGCATCGTTGCATCTTCCCCATTTGATCACATCTGAGAGTCCAGATCTATTTGATGGTCTGCCATCTAATCTAGCAGTTCAGATTTAATGTTTTGCCAAGCAGACCATGGTCTGCCGAATCTTTTCAACGCTCCGCGTCCCCGCATGCACTGATTTCGTAGATCAGTTCCCAGTTTCCCACACAAAACGCTTGGCTGGTTAATGCCCACTATTTTCTCTCCTACTTCCTGATTTTTCGCCCAAATGATTCAGAGCGCGCGTGCGCTTTCTGCTAATCACGGCGCACGCGGGCTGTCGGAAGGAGCTATCCGTGTTTGACATGCTGGTTGCTGCGCATGTACTAGTACAAGGTTCCTTAATTTTTTTCCTGTCGGTTTCTGCATGCAGGCTTTCCATGTTTACGGTTCTTTTTTGTTTGTTTCTGCATGCAACCCAAGCTCACCCCACGTGCAAAACCTATTGCAAAATTTAAAAAATGCATAACTTTCAAACGGGACGTCCAAATTAAAATCGGTCTTCACTGTAGTCTTCCTGGCGACGAGACCTTCGAAACAAGATCCCATATGAACTCATTCCGACAATTATTTTTAAAAAGCAATTAAATAGTAGAAAGTTGATTTTTCTTTTGTGGTAGAAAAGCAAATTTGTAATACAAAGTTGCTTCGTCCTCACATTTTTTTCATGTTTATAATAGAAAAGCAAGTTTATAGTATAAAGTTGTTTTTCGAAACTAGATCTCACATTAGCACGTTTTGATTATTATACTGAAAACCAATTTTCACACAAAAAGCAAGTTTATGATAAAAGCTTGCTTTATCAGTGAAGAAGTTGCTTTTTAAAAAATATTTTATAATACTTCCCAGATTATAGTACAAAGTTGTTTTGTGATATAAAAACAAGTTTATAGTACAAAGTTGCTTTTCGTTCCAATAGTACAAAATTGTTTATAGTACAAAGTTGCTTTTCGTTTAGATAGAAAAGCAAGTTTATAACACAAAGTTGCTTTTTAAAAATAATTGTCGGAACATGTTCATGTGAGATCTAGTTTCAAAGATCTCGTCGCAAGGAGCACTATGATGAAAACAGATTTTAATTTGGACGTTTTATTTAAAAGTTATGTCTTTTAAAAAAAAATCAAATGAGTTTGCACGTGGCTGACATCATCTATTTTGTCCGTACCTAAGATAAACACATGCACATGGGCTGCTGACCAGTTTTTCTCTTTTTTGACCGTAAGATCGCGCGGAGGAAAAGTTACGCGTGCGCTTTGTGACTGTGTAGTGGCGCGCGTGCGCCACCAAGTTGCATCCGATTTTTCGCCATCACACCCTCGCATGGAGATCCTCTTTCCAATCTTCCTAATCACGCACAGACGGCTCCCTTGACCATCGCGCCCATCCGTGAGGGCACGCCGGCACGGGCACAAGCAAACATCATCGAGGCGCCAAGACTCGCGCGCCCAGCCGGGGCCCCGGAGACCGGCCGCCTCCTCGCCGACGTGCGCGACCGTGCCATATACGCCGTAGACCACTTTGGCTGTCATGTTACCATCGGCGACATCGCCTCCCACGCCAGCGTGCAGGTTGACGAGGCGGAGCGCACGCTGTCATAATTTGTGTTAACGATGCCCTTTGTCTCGGGATCGGTTCCGTGTTTATATAGCCCAACATTGGCTTGAGGATTACAGAGGAGGTTACAACGTAAAGAGAGAAAAGAAAGGGATACGATCTAATCCTTATAGAATGGATCAGAACGTGTACAACAACTCCACGCAAAAGCCTCTCAACCTCTAACAACCATAATGTTCTAGAAACTCTAACACCCCTCCTCAATCACAACCTTCCTTGAGGTTGAGATTGTGCTTAAACTCCTCAAGTTGCCGTATAGGTAGGGCTTTAGTGAAGCCGTCTGCCACCTGATCTTGGGAAGCAATGAATCTGATCTCAAGCAATTTGTTTGCAACTCTTTCTCTTACGAAATGAAAATCTATTTCAATGTGCTTTGTTCTTGCATGAAAAATGGGATTAGCAGAAAGGTATGTAGCTCCCATATTGTCACACCATAAACATGAAACTTGTTTCCTTTGAACACCAAGTTCATTGAGTAAAGACTCTATCCAAATTATCTCAGCTGTAGCATTTGCTAAAGCCTTATACTCTGCTTCTGTGCTTGATCTGGAGACCGTTGCCTGTTTTCTAGCACTCCAAGAAATTAAGTTAGGACCAAAATAGACAGCAAAACCGCCTGTAGATCTTCTATCGTCTACACATCCTGCCCAATCAGCATCTGAGAAGGCACTTACTAAGGTAGAGGAGGATTTTCTAAAGGTTAGTCCGAGACTGATTGTCCCCCTTATATACCTTAGTATTCTTTTGACAGCTGTCCAATGAGTGGTTGTTGGTGCATGCAAAAATTGACACACCTTGTTGACTGAAAAAGCAATATCTGGTCTTGTGAGAGTCAAGTATTGCAATCCACCAACAATACTTCTATACCTTGTTTCATCATCCGGTCCAAGAGCATTTCCTTCTGTGGCCGACAATTTTTCTGAAGCTGAAAGTGGTGTTGGAGCTGTTTTGCAATCCTTCATACCAACTCGAGTCAACAAATCAGATGCATATTTCTCTTGTGTTAGAACAATATTATCACCAAATTTCTTAACTTCAATACCCAAGAAATAATGCAAGTCACCTAGATCCTTTAATGCAAAGGCTGCACCTAGATCTTGAAGAAGTGCAGTAATGGCCTTGTTTGAGGAACTAGTGACAATGATATCATCAACATATACTAACACAAAAATGGTGATACCTGACTTGTTGTATATGAACAATGACGTGTCGGCCTTGGAAGGTAGGAAACCCAATTCTTGAAGTTTCGAACTTAGCTTAGCAAACCATGCTCTTGGTGCTTGCTTGAGACCATATAATGATTTATCCAACTTGCAAACATGATGTGGAGCCTTTGGATCTTCATACCCAGGTGGCTGCTTCATGAACACTTCCTCTTCCAGAACGCCGTGAAGAAACGCGTTCTTTACATCTAATTGTCTCAGACTCCATCCTCTCGAAACTGAAATAGCTAAAACAAGTCTGATAGTAGCAGCTTTAACAACTGGACTAAAAGTGTCCTCATAATCTATGCCATATCTTTGCTTAAAGCCTTTTGCTACTAGTCTAGCTTTATATCTATCAATGGTTCCATCAGCTTTCTTTTTAATTCTATATACCCATTTGCAATCTATAAGATTTATGCCTTGTCTATATGGTACTAGATGCCAAGTTTTATTTTCTACTAGAGCATTATATTCATCCTCCATAGCATTTTTCCAGTTGGGATCTGCTAGCGCTATTTGCAGATTTTCAGGTTCATTAGACAGAGCAGATAAACCGTAGCGTACTGTACCATCTGTATAGACCTTTTCTTTCCTTTTACCAGTTTGTAGTCGAGTCCGGTGTGTGGATGTCACAGCATCACGTGCAGATGAGCTCGGCGCAGAAGATCCTGCCTCCTGCTGAGCTGGTACAGCAGCGATCCGCTGCTGCCGTCCTGGTCGCGTCGCGTCGCCACGCACACGAGCGGGAGAAGCTGCCGTTGGTCCAATTGGCGCAGCTCGTGTGGCCCGCGGCCTGGGCGAAAGCGACGTGTTGGCGCGAGGCGGGCTTGCCCCTTCGGATGTCGACGAGGCAGGCGATGTGGCGCACGTTCCTTGGCTGGAACCCTGCATCTGCTCCTCTGGTTCACGGGCAGAGAGCGATCCCGAGGCGGATGTTTCCGATCCTTCCGAGATCACAGGCGAATCAGCCTGGGAACTTGTACCAGGACTGTCTTCTAGCGAATTTTCGCTGTTTTCTTCATTTTGAGCATCAAATTGCGCTGAATTTTCTCCTGTGTCCGGCTGCTGCACCTGGGGAAGCTGTACAGGAACCAAACTAGGAGAAACATTAGGTGTTAGATCAGTGCATTGTTGCCCCCCATTAGCTAATACCGATGGATTTTGAAGAGACTTGGGTAACAAAAGAATTTCTTGACGAAGGAGAGCACCGGCGTTGGGATGAAGTTTAGAGAAAGGAAACACAGATTCATCAAAGACCACATCTCGTGATATGTAAACTCGACCAGAAGCTACATCTAGGCATTTCACACCCTTGTGCATAGGGCTATAACCTAGGAAGACGCATTGTTTAGAACGAAAGGCAAGCTTGCGCTTGTTATAGGGTCTAAGGTTTGGCCAGCATGCACAACCGAAAACACGAAGGGAGGAAAAATCTGGTTTCTCTTTTAGGAGACGTTGCATGGGAATTTCATTATCAAGGACTGAGGAAGGAAGCATGTTAATAAGATAGGTAGCAGTTAAGAAAGCTTCATCCCAAAATTTTAATGGCATGGACGAGTTTGCGAGAAGGGCTAGCCCGACTTCAACGATGTGACGGTGCTTACGTTCTGCTGACCCATTTTGTTGATGGGCATGAGGACAAGAAACATGGTGAGAGATACCCATTCTTTGGAAGAAGGGATTTAATTTTTCATACTCACCACCCCAGTCAGTTTGCATGGCTATAATCTTTTTGTCAAATTTGCGTTCAACGAGTTTTTGAAAGTTCTGAAAAACTTGAAACACCTCAGATTTCTTTTTGATAAGATAGATCCATGAAAATTTACTAAAGTCATCAATAAAGCTTACATAGTATGAAAAACGACCAATAGAGGTAGGTGCCGGCCCCCACACATCGGAGAACACAAGCTCTAAGGGAGAGGTGGACACACTAGTAGATCTTGTGTAAGGTAGTTGATGACTTTTTGCTCTTTGACATGAATCACAAACAGACTCAATGCTAAACTTATCAGAAAAAGGGAGATTGAAAGATCTAAGAACTCGTTGAACGACTTTGTAGGAAGGATGACCCAATCTATCATGCCACCTTGTAGCTGAAGGCTTGGTGACGCTAAGAACTTGTTTATTCGTGCTTGATGATGACACCAGCGGGTAGAGACCTTTAGTGCATCTACCTTTAAGAAGAATTTTCTTCGTTGCCTGGTCCTTCACATAAAAATACCAAGGATGAAATTCCACAAAAACGTTATTGTCTTTAGTAAGACGATGAATAGAAACAAGATTTTTTGTAGCTTGTGGAACATGAAGGACATTGCGAAGATGAAGGTGTCTAGATTGGGAGTCAACAAATGCATGACCAACATGACTAATGTTCATACCTGTTCCATTGGCCGCGTGGATTTTCTCGTGGCCATTGTACTTCTCCTTCATGGTGAGCTTGTCCAGATCGCCGGTGATGTGGTCGGTGGCGCCGGTGTCGCCGTACCAGTTCGTGTCCACACCATAGGAGGCGACATTTGCACCTCTCTCTTCTTCCTCCACTTCATCTTCATCATAGCGGTGCCAGCACTTCCAGGCCGGATGACCTGGTTTCTGACAGATCTGGCAGACAACACGATCATTGCCACCACCTTTGTTGTTGTTGTAGCCACCACCGCTGCCGCCGCCGCCTCCGCGGCGGCCATTGCCGCCTCCTCCTTGGGGTCGGCCTTGACCACGACCAAAGCCGCGGCCTCCTCCATTGCGCCCGCGGCCATAGCCTCGGCCGCCCCGTCGTGGTCCACCGCGTCCACGCGCGGCTGCATTGGCGGAGGAGTTGCCGCCGTCACCGCCGATGCCGAGGAGAAGTTCCATGCGGTTGTCGTACGCCGTCACCTGGGCATACAGATCTCCGATCGTGAGCTTGGTGGGGTTGGCTCCGATCGCGGCGAAGAGAGGGTTGTACGGGTCATCAAGACCCGCGAGAAGGTACTCGACGATCTCCTCCTCCTCGATTGGACGGCCCGCAGCTGCGAGCTCGTCGGCGATCGCCTTCACCTCGGCGAAGTACTGCGCCGTGGTCTTGCCCTCTTTCTTGGTGTTGGCGAGCTTGACCCGAAGGTTGGCGATGCGGGTACGGGACTGCGCGGCAAACATTGCCGTGATGGCCTTCCAGACAGCGGCCGCAGTCTTCATCCCGATGCAGGAGACCATGATCTCCCTGGAGAGGGAGTTGAGCAGGTAGGAGAGGACCTGCTGGTCCGTCTGGACCCACGACTCGTAGTCGGGGTTGGACACCTCCTTGGTGCCCTTGCCACCATCTGCTTGGACGGTGATCTTGGCCGCCGGCGCAACGCTGGATCCATCAAACTGCAGGGAGGACCTGCGTTTCCCACAGCAGGTAGTTTCCTCGGGTGAGCTTCTCTGCAGTTCCTTGGCTCGGGAGTGGGTTGGCCATGGCGGTGGATGAGGATGGGTTTGAGCTGCTCATAGATTGGTTTGGAAGAGGTAGCTCTGATACCATGTGATAATTTGTGTTAACGATGCCCTTTGTCTCGGGATCGGTTCCGTGTTTATATAGCCCAACATTGGCTTGAGGATTACAGAGGAGGTTACAACGTAAAGAGAGAAAAGAAAGGGATACGATCTAATCCTTATAGAATGGATCAGAACGTGTACAACAACTCCACGCAAAAGCCTCTCAACCTCTAACAACCATAATGTTCTAGAAACTCTAACACACGCCAGGCTCTCGCGATGGACACCGGCGGCTCCCTCGAGCTTAGAGGTGCTCATATCATACAACTCCCTTAATTACTTCCTTCGTGGCTAGCCGTCGGGTCAGCGAGACCGCGACGATCTGTTTCGGGGAAGAACATGTGTTGTCCGTCTTCCTAAAATACTACAGGGGGAGCTTCCTGGCAAGTTCATTCAGAAAGTGGGTTGAGGTACTGGTCGACAAAGGTATGAGGTGTTAAAAAAATCTAAACTCGTACATATATTTCCATCTTTTATATGGCATCACTTAAATTTGGGAATTTTCTGTTCCTGTGAACGTTATGCATGTATGACTACGTCTGATATCCTAACATTCTTTTTTCTGACGATCAGTGCAGCTGATAAGAACCTTGGGATTGGTCATATAATGACTTAACCTCTTGGACTCTTTGTTGTCTCTCTTTTCTGCAAGGAGGAGTGTTATGAAATGATTGCTTTTTTTTTGACAGGAAACAACGCTTTATTGATTAGATAACATCAATACATAAGGATCCCCGGATACAATCCGGTACTGAATGGAAAACCTCACTAGAGGTAACAGATAAACATGATTTAGCTAAAAGATGTGCTGCTACATTCAACGAACGCTTCACATGGATGAACGACGCCATGGTGAGGGAGTGGATCATCGACTTGATTCCACCAACCAGAATGCCAACAGCTGACCTATCCATCTTGGAGGAGTTGAGGCGCTGAACCAGGGATAGACAATCTGAGGCAAAGGTAACCTTCTCGAACCCCTCCTCCCGAGCTAGAAGTTCAAACCGGGCATAAAT
Source organism: Puccinellia tenuiflora (assembly GCA_012064385.1). Taxonomy (NCBI): domain Eukaryota; kingdom Viridiplantae; phylum Streptophyta; class Magnoliopsida; order Poales; family Poaceae; genus Puccinellia; species Puccinellia tenuiflora. The sequence continues at coordinate 40,092 of QRDG01000760.1, read as the reverse complement.
AATCTGGAATATTTTTCACCGACGGCAACCAAGAGCAGACCTTGTCATTATCGTCGAGTATCTTGTATTATGGTGAGATTAGTGGTCAGAGTTGATGTATCTGTGCAAAGTTTATTAATTATGTTAGCTTTTAATCTTTGCGGCTACATCGATTTAATCCGTCTTTCTTTTTGGTACATATTTTCAGAACGACAATACCAATACAGGGAGTTCAATGATCACTCAACTAAGACCAGCAATAATCACCGGAATATGCATCACACTGGAATCAAGTAAGAGGGCGCAGTAAGCTAAATTTGCATTGTGTGTGGTTTCTTCCTTGCACAACTGAAACTTCTGTATCCGGCATATCACTTTAGCTGGGAAAAGATCTCATTATTGTTATATATATTCAGCCTAAGAAATTGTTGATACTTTTACATTGTATGGTACTTTCATTTTACACGCTAAACTTTAGGATCAAAGGATATGTTTTGGCCTGGGGAGGATTCCCTTATTCTTGTGAATAGTTTCTGACACTTTTTTCTTAAGATTTTTATTAAACATGGAGTGTGCATATAGAAAAATTCCATTCAAGTAATTTTTGCCCATGTGCTTGTTTCTTATCTCTGTCAAAAATTCCATGAAAATTGTTGAAATTTTCATGTCCTAACAAGATTTTCAAGATGACCAAAGGGACAAAATTAGTAAATAAATTCATCCATTAACTGTCCTGCATTTCTGTTAGTGAAAGAAACAGAAGTATAATTGCCCTGCAGCTAGCATTGTTCATGTGTCTTTCCAGTCAAATAGACACATGGTTCATAATTGCTCGAAGTAATACACTGACAACGGTAATTGCAATGGGCTCAGGCGATTGCCGGATAAAAATTGACTCTGTTCACTAGGGAACTGAAGGAGGGTAATAGGGTGTTTTTATCTTTTGAGCTTTGCTATGTTAATTTTGCTTCACATGTATGCACACTTCAGTTCCGTGTCTGAACAAATCTCGCTAAGAAAGCTTTCAATGACTCTCTCTTCTTGACAATGGCGGTTTCAAGTTTTTACCCATGATTCTCGCTTCTAAATGCATTACAACCATGTTTTATTTCTTCAACGCATAATGCATCAGTTCATGTGTATGTTGTATTCTATCTGGTGATTTGGTTTTTTCCATTTAATTTCTTACACTTGCGGAACGATGAAGCCCTCATTCGTACACAAACTTTGCACATAAACTTTGTATGCAATGTTGTGTAATGCATATGTAGGCGGAAATTCATAACGGTGCCTGGGCGCACCGGCTCCCGTTTTTTCGGGAGCAAAAAAAATTTATGAAAACTTTACAAAAAAATGCGAAAAAAAATCATGCACGTACCTGACCATGTTCCGCACCATCGTGAAAAATTTCGCACCAAAATGTCATCGTATGCGCCCTGGGGAAAAATGACAAAATTCTGACAAGAAATTCAAAATTCCGGATCTCACATGCTGTCAGAAATTTGGCATTTTCGCCCAGGTCGCATACGATGACATTTCGGTGCGAAATTTTTCACGACGATGCGGACCATGGTCAGGTACGTGCATGATTTTTTCCGTATTTTTTTGCAAAGTTTTTGATTTTTTAAATTTTTTTGAAAAGCACCGGGAGCTGGTGCGCCCGGGCTCACAAACGCCGGCCTCGTATGTAGGATGGTAATGAACTAATGAACCAATTCTTCGTACATATTTTGAAGGACATGGAGAATGAAGTTAAAGTCAATATCCTTGCCGTAGAACGAGACATTCTTGTTCGCACACAAAAGTGAACCTTCGTCATGGAATAAACATATGATAATGTTGCTTAATCTGATTTTTTAGTTTCAATTCAAAATGGGATTGCTATATCGCAAATAAATATACTATTCTTTGTGTTTTGTAAATTTTAAATATACTAGTTCAGTATGCACGTGCAACGCACGACTATGGTTTCACTCCACAACACTTTTTTATGTGGTTAGGGCCTACTTCACTGCCTCTCAAGATATACCGTTCTTTATTATTTTTGGTAGAATGACTACTGTTTTGCATGTGAATAATCTTAGCTATGTTGTTCAAATAACATATATCACTTACTACAAAGTACTTGCTCTACGAGAGTGGACGATCTGCCCTAGGGAGCATCTTCCCCGTTTTTCTAAAAATACATTTTAAATACGATTTAAAATGTGTAAAAAAATTGAAATAAAATTTTATGTGTACATCTCTCTGAAACATTCTCGCAGCATAAATTTTTGTGAAAAAATAACTTTTTATTTTGCCTCCACAAAAAAAGACAAATTTCAGTACCGAGAACAAAACTTTTCACGAGACATTTTTTTGTCATTTTTACACAGATCAAAATAATCGTTATTTTATGACGAAATTTTCTACGTGCATATAGAATATGGATATGCACGTCCGCAATTGTTTTCGAAATTTTCTATCATTTGGAAATATGTTTTTTGAAAACGGGGTAGATGCCCCATGTTCATCTATACATTTTCCCTCTACACAGGATCTAACTAATACAAATATTATAGTTGCTCTACTAAAGCGAGAGGTCAGATCTAGAGGCGGGCACTGCTGGGACCAAATGGGGTGGGCAGAGACATCTAGAGGCTGACGGTCGGTGGCGAGACCTTCAGAATTAGAACAAACCATGATACTCTGTACAATGCTCCTCTTACTGAAGCTGTGAAATATGGTTGTGTACAATGCGACAAACATGTGAAAAACAAAACTGAAGAATTGTCTGGATGATCTCGTTGGAAAAAAAGTGCACGTCCCATGGCTTTTCAGTACAATCTCATTAATCTTTCCATCATGATTAAAATACTCAAAATGGGTCATGAAACAAACAACGAAAAAAAATAGCATTCTCCCAAAGAAGCACAAGCTGATCCTTCTCAGGGTGTGTTTGTTTAGGCTTATTTTGTCTTTTGGCTTTGGCTTATAAGCCAGAAAAGCACCTAAATAGGTGCTTTTTTGGCTTTTAGATTTTGGAAGCCAAAAGATTTGGATCTTTGTTTTTGGCTTCCGAAATCCAAAAGCCAAAAAAGCACCTATTTAGGTGCTTTTTTGGCTTATAAGTCAAAGCCAAAAGTTAAAATAAGCCCAAACAAACACACCCTCAATGCGCTTAGTCGCTTACCCACCACCAGCCTCTGCCGCATCAATTCTTGGCCGGCCTCCAGTACAAGGTGTTGTGCCGCACGAGCGATTAGGCGTAGAGCTGGTCAATCTCGGCGATATCGTGGACCATCCCTTGTCGGCGAAGCGACAGAACTGGCGTAGCTCCATTTGGACCTCGGTATTCTCCTTGTGCAGGCGAAATATCATAACCCTGGCCTCGCTGGCAGCAGTGGCTACATGGGAGGCTCCTTCCACCTCACCCTGCAGCGCCTCCATGATGCGCCGCCGCCAAAGCCTCCCGCGGGGGCGCAGTCTACACCCGTGCCAGCACCGTCACCTCTCCTCCCTCATCCCGCCGGCCCGCCCCTCCTCTCCCCGTCAAGCTTCCGCTTGAAGGAGCAGCTTGGAGGAATCGTGGCCAGAGAAGGGTGGGCAAGACGAAGGTAGCTGGCTGATGAGCCGTCCGGCAATGAAGTCGATCAAGGTTGTTGGTCGAATCTCTAATGCGTGATTTGCGCCATTGAGATGGGGGAGGAGTGATTATCGGTGTGATGGTTTGGAGAGGGAGCAGATCCCACTGAATTGGGCGTAATTAACGGGGCACGGCTGGGTGGGAGACAGTGTGCGGTTCTAATTAGGAACGGGGACGTGTAGCAATTCGTCTCGGCAAGACTGGGTGGCAAAACATTGAATCTGGCCCGTTCGCTTGGATGGCAGACCACCGGAGTAATACGGACCCTTAAATTTGATTTGATAGATTAGATCGCAGGGTGGAGGTTATCCTGTATACACAAATCTGGGTGGTTCTAGAAGAATTGTAGTTCGCTCTTTTATTAGTAGTGGAGATTGATCGTGCGGTGCACGTGCATATTTACTAGTGTAACAAGTTAGATAGGAGGTACGATCAACAATATAGATCAACACAACAGTACTCGACTTGACACAAATGGCCCAAAAGTGGATGGCCCAGATGCATTCTGGTACCCACCCCGGCGGGTGCGTCGAGGAGGCCAGCGCGTAGAGGCAGGCGAATGGTCTATGTGGCGGTGTCCGACCCTGACGTAACGGCTTATCTCCCAGAGATTGACCGGTTGCATAAGGCTTTATCTTAATTTACCGTTCCACCCCTAAAAAAAATTCTTTTTGAAGATGCACGATGATTCTTTCGAGTTTCGAGTTCGGCGCCTCAACCTTCCACCAAACATGGTTGATTTCGAGTCACACGGTTCCAGCAAAGATGTCTGACCATTACTTAGGCAGAGCTCCGTTGTTGAGCTCAGACGGTCTGCAGTTCGTCAGCAGAGTTTTACAGCATACAGGGACAGTGCATCATACAGTTTGCCTGTGCAGTTACCACTTGTCACGTCTAGCGAATTCCCACTTGGCCAGAGCAGGACGAGTCAGGCGTCGCAGTCCATCGGGTCCGGCACCAGCGCAGGGTCGTCCGCTGCCTGCCTGCGCTGCTTGGAGTTGGACTCCTTGATTTTCAGCAGCTCGTCGCAAACGATCCACGGGAAGCTCCAGAACCGCTTCGTCTCTGACCCATGGTGGTCTGGGTGGTACGTCACATGGTACCACGCCGACGCCATCCGCGACGCCTCCGGGCAGCTCATGAACAAATCCCTCATCTCCTTTTGCAGCCCTGCAACCGAGTCGATGATGCGGTCCTTCATCTCGAAGTACCTCTTGTTGTCCCTCTTCAGGTACAGTAGCTTGTTCCGGATGTTACCAGTCAGGATCTCGTCTTCGTGCTCTGCACCGTAGTAGGTCATCAGTGTGGTCAGCTTCTCTGCGTACAGGTCATAGTACTCCTCTGCAGATTCAAGGAATCCCTCGAAGCCAGGGACCTCAAGGTCAGGATCGAACGCAGGGTTCGATTGAGCCAAGGATGAGAGGGCATGCCAGCTCTCAGTACGACTTGCAGCTGCTCGGTAGAGCTTGCCAAGAACTCCATTTGAGATATAAGTTGGTTTTTCCCACCGTTCCATGAAGTCAGGGTACTCCCTCGGTCTCAATGATCGGGGCATTTCAGCTGGAGCTCCCGTCTTGGCAAAGTCGACTGCCATCGAATGCAAAGCGGCTAGCTGCAGGCACTCGGGGCTACGGGCTTTCATTGGATTACGGTCCGCGTGGATCAAGTGAGCAGTTGAGATAGCACCGAGCGAGTCATTTATCATGTAATCGACAAAGTTCTTCTGAATTTCCTGCAGTTCACCAGATATTTTTGGACGATTTCAGATATTACCATGTCAGCGGGGGAAAATACATTTGCTAGTCAAAGAAACAACTTTGAACAGCATACTGGAGTAAATTGCTGTGCACCTACCGAGGCTAGGGATTTACACTCAATGAAGAACATTTTAAAGCCAAGACCACCTTAACACTCAAGATAATCTGTATGATTGAAATCACTACGTTTTGTGGCATTTCTCGAGTTCGCATGAATTGCAGTGGCATATATCTAATTAACCCGTAATATTTTGATGATATATGAAACTACATATTAATCTGGTATTAGTCAAATAAAATAGTCTTCAGTAAATTAGCAGCAACAACCTAGCAAAGAGGAAAAAAAAGGAATAAGCAGTCACAGCTCACGAATATACCTCGATTGTAACAACATGATCCATTATACGCGGCCTTGCTGCAGTGTAGTCCATCGGTGTATCAACATTCTCTGGAATTAGTTTGTCATCCCAAGTGATAAAATAGAGGTCACCATCCAAATCACCCCCGGAGCATTCATTTGGATGAGGCCTAATAAACATCGAAGATTAAATTATAGTTGGTCAAGGCCTAATTAACATCAATGATAGGTATGGAGGTATTTAACATGATCAATAGGGCTAATAGATATGTAGGTATTTAACACGACTGAATATCAATCTAACATGGAAACAAATACTGACAAGTACTTCAATAGAATTCAAGCTCCTTTGAAGGCACTAAGAGCAATATAAACTCTAGAAACTTTGCAGATTTTCTATCAGTTTCAGTATCACATATGGCATACCTTTCACCTCTTTGAGGGAAGATGACACAATCAACAAGGTTCTTGTCATACAATCCCTGGTTATAGACAGCTTCAAGCACTCTGATGTCACCAGGATGGAGACAGGGATTTTTCGATATTGTAACTTTTCCGACAATAATTGCTTTCCCATTATCTTCATTATCTTTACAAAAATACGATTGATCATTCTCCTTTTGCTCTTTGCTGCTCTTTGTAATTCTGATGAAAACTTGACCATATTCTAGTTCACCCGTCTCATCCAAACAACCAATAAGAACACGACCTTTGGGAACATGAATCTTGCATCTAGTTCTTATGTCAGTTAACCTATTATCCTGATGGGCCTTAAGAATCAACAACAGATAAGGCTCTAAACTTGGTTCATAACCTTGCAGCAACATCTTAGATGCTGTCTTGGTTTCAGCACTACCAATTTTCCCCAAGACAGACAGAGCAGCTTCTCTGTTGTTCATCATTTCATCTAATTCTCGCATATCATCTTGTTGCATCGACTCAAATATCTCATCTCGTATCCCCAAAGTCGAAAGGAGAGAGATAATTTCACGATTCATATAGCAGGGCTGGGGCTTGCTCCAACTTGTAACATTAAACATTGTACTCTTTGATTCAAATTTCTTCATACTAGGTCGTAGAGAAAGACTACGAAACGAATCAGGGTCGACAGCAACGACTCCTTTATAGCCACCAAACCTTATTTGAAAAGCTGAAGGAGGGTTATCATGGTCTAGTCCAATTCGGTAAGCAATATCTTTGGCAAATCTAACGGACATCTTCCCGATACCATCGGAAAATGTGTACTTAGTACCATCAGTTGTGACTTCAATATCTGGAATCTCTTCCACATCCTTTGGTAAAATTTCACCTGTTTGTCTCGAGGAACTGAACAGCTGGCCCATTCTAGCTGCACACTTAGATACTGAACGGATTCCTTCAAAGTGGCCCATCCACCTTCTTATATCCTCTGCGTTCAAGGAATCATTAGAAGCAAACATCCAAACAGAACTTCCACGAAGTTGACTTGCTGAGAAGGCCAAAAACTCATATTTCTTTGGACCAACAGAAAATCCTTCTTTTAGAATGGATAAAATACGATAATACAGGCCAGTTTTGAAAGGTTGGGAACAGAACCCTTGTCCATTTCTAGCCGAGATTGCATCTGGAAAAAGCTTACTCCAGTCTTCATCAACAAAAGTAACTCTAACAAAGTCAGAAGCATACTTAGGATAATACTGCCTAACCACATAATTTGAAACTTCTTCCTCAGGTCCCAAGCAGTATACTTTTGTTGGAGTAATGTGAATTCTGTAGCACCTCATTAATTTTCCTTCGTCTTTAATCTTACTGGACAGCAAAGCATTTTGCCTTATCTTCCTGCTACAAGCCTCCTGCTGGATGAATTGCAAAGGTTCATAGCACGTAGACTCTAACTTGCTCATTTTCTCAAAAATCATCCTTAAAATATGAACTGGTATTTCTTCAAGAGCTTTAAATAAATCAGCATTAACATGTTTTGCAACTATCTTCCCCATGTGAACAAGTGAATTGAGACGAAAAAGAACTTCATAAGATACTGAAGAACCACTCGGGCAGTCAACAAGGGGAACCACTTTGGATGAGGGGCCAACATCCATTGAAGAAACAACCAATTCCCCTAATTCTCCTGAGGAACGTATGCTATCAAGAATATATGAAGCTGATGCACCATCATCCATTTTTAGGACAAGAGTAGAACACTTCCCAAAAGACTGGTTAGGTGTAAAATCTAGTGCTCTAACCCAGGTAAACTTGGCATCCTCCTTGTATGCATGAAAACGGTCCTCTGCGAACTTTGCATAAACTTCAGGCCCAGAAATTGTAGTGTGTATTCTTGGTGCATATGTGAGCTGGAACAAACATTCAGTTTAGATTACTCAAGGTAATATAATATTTACAGAAAAAAATAAAAAGAGTGTTGCGCCTGTTCAAGTAATACTTTAAGAAATATGACAAACACTGAATTTTGAAAACTGTACATACTGTGTATTCATCAGATAAGCTTCATACTCGTTCCACTTTAATTAGAAATCAAGTGGTAGGACGCAGGCAGATCATCCCCGCCAACTGAGATACTTGTAGGAGTGAAGATAAAAATAGCAGACCTTCCATTTAACTTTATCGGCTTAAATGTACAATTGCAAACCAGACATTCTGGTAGTTCACTCTACTTAACCTGACTCAAGAACTTCCCAATTTTGTTTGTTCATGCAAGCACGGACGGAGAAAGCACATCTATGAGCTCCTAAGTTCAACTAAAATATGTTCCCACCTTTCACAACCATTAGATCCATATAACATCCTTGCTCACCTATTCACTTACCAATCTATCAAAAGTAAACAGAATGTGGTAAGATTGGCTGCACATTCTCTATTTTGGCCCTCGAAATGCCCAAACTAATAATCCAGCACATGTTTGGAAAAAAAAGGTGCATCAGATTCATTAACCCAACAGGACATGATGTATATACAGTTGGTAACAAAACCAAGAGTCCTATTCACATCATGACACGTCAAAGTCCCGAAACCCATTACCTAGATCTAATCATGTCTAAAAACAAGCCACCATTCGAACAGTTAGGATAACATTTAATGAAACAAGATTTATATGTTTAGGCTCTAAATCTACCATAATGAAGTTTGAGAACAAACAACTGAAAAGATCATTGGCGAATCTACTCATTGTGAATTTCTGTGATGACCATTCTACCGAGTTAAATCAAGTATCAATCCATGCATATAAACCTACTGTCTACACGCCAGCTTTTCATTCGAAAAGAAAATAACCAGATCACACTTCACTTCGACAGAACTCATATGCAATACCCAAACCGTCTAACATTTAGCTACATCGCCCCGTAACCGAAACGTCTGACTAATAATAACATATAAAGGAAAAAACAGAATTATCAGAGAAACAGGGTGGGCAGCTCACCTGCAGCAAGATGGCTCTCGTCCCATCCAGGCTGCAACCAAAGCAGTGCCTGATGTCCTCGAAATTAACCCCAAGCTTGTACCTCCGGGAAGCTTGGGGTGCACCCGCCGCTTTCCCGGGATTAGAATGATTCAGGTACAGGTCCACGCGCCGCTTCCCCGGGATGACCTCCGCGCGCACGCCGTCCCAGGCATCAGCCGTCTCGAATTCGCGCTCGGCAACGCGGTCTCCTACGAGGAGGCGCGCGCTAGCCGCGCGGAGCGAAAATTCGGGCGCGCGGGGGAGGAGGTCGGCGAGGGCAGGGGAGACGGAGAGGAGGGAGCCGAGGAAGCGGGGTAGGCGGCCGGAGGAGGCGAGTTCGGCGGCCGTGGTGGCGGCGGCCGTGGAATCGAACTGAACGGTCCCATAGCCTCGGCTGAGCCAGCCGCGGCGGGCGGCTGCGATCTCGCAGGCGTACGCGGCGCCGGCAGCAGCGACGGCGGAGTCGAAAAAGGCGAGAAGCTCGGCGGCGACGGCCGACGGGGGGATATTGGAGACTCGCACCGTAGCCGTGGACGGCTCCGCCGCCGCCGCCATTGGAACAGAGGGTGCAGAGAATACTGGGGGTTTGGCCGTTTGGGACTCCGACGAGGTTACGGCCGGATCGGGGTTTGGTCTCGGCCTGTTGGGGTTTTCTGACGGTTTTACGACCTCGGTTTTCTACAATAAGCTTTCCTTACTTCTGGGTCACCTAAAGTTGTTCGGCCTCATTTGATTCATAAGATTTCCTAAGAAATCTTGTAAGATTTGATTTCTGTGGATTTTTTCTTTTTTAAGGTGTTTGATTTAGAAAATCGTAACCCGTAAGAAATATGTAGGGTATTTTTACAGGAAAACTAACATGAGTTGGACCACATGAAATGAGTTTAGACCTTATAGAAAAATCCGTTGTCTTATTCCTATCCATGTAGCATTTCACCGTACAGGCCAAGTCAATCATATACAATTCCTAATCTCCTATTTTTTCTATCCTATGAATCAAAGAATGTCTTTATGAGAAAACAACGATGTCACTTATGCTCACTTTCTTCGGTTCGTGTAATGTGTATTTTAATACTCCCTCCGTTCCTAGCTTGTCAAAACGTCTTATATTATGGTACAACGGTGGTACAACTAACACGCTAATTGCAATGTGTATTGTATTCTATTAGCTCTTCATGTTGGATAATTAGGCAAGTTCATGAATAATTTCAATATAAATCATGAGTAACCGGCTATTCTTACGAAAAGTTCAACATATTAGATGTAGTTTTTTTATTGCGAAACACAGTACAGACGTAGACGTTCATATACACGTGCATACACTCATCCCTATGAACGCACACATGCACACCCCTACCTCTATGAGCACATCGGAGAGACTGAACCGGCGGGTCGAGTCTTGAAGTTGACGAAGTCACCACAGACGCCTTGTTGTCGACGGGAACGTCGCCTTCTACTGAAGAATATTCCGTCTAAACGAGAACACCTGTGTTAAACCTGGGGTTTGAACTCTGATGGGTTGGGGGTACAACCACCCTCCCAACCATCCAACCCTAGTTTGGTTCTCAACATACTAGATGTAGTAAACAACAGCAATATCATATTACAAAACATGTTTAAGAGGTATTCTGGCAGATAATTATGCCTCCAGGGTCGCTCTCTTTGGCGACTCCGGAGGCGACCCATAAACCCTAGCTAGAGGAGCCGCCACCGAGCCTTCCCGGCCACCACCGACGGCGACGGGATCCGCTCCAAAGGCGCGGACTGAGGTTGCTGGCGATGGTGTGTCTCCCCCCGTGCGGCGGGCGGCGGTTGGAGATGTGGTGGTGCAGGGTTGGTCGGCTTGTGCCGGTCGCGGGTGGGGCTCCTGCGGGCGTGACGGGGCGTGGCTCGCAGGCTCGTGTCAGCGGTGGTCAGTGGCGAGGCGCGGCCGCAGTGGAAGAAGGGTTGCCGGTGCAGGCAGCTTTGAGGGCGGCGATGACGGCGGTTTGTCGTAGACCTGGGCATTTCTCGAGTCGGGCCTAGAAAAAGCCCGACACAGAAAATCCAGACCCGAGCCCAGCCCGGCCCGACTGCCGGGCCGCAGAAATCAGGCCCGAGCCCGACCCGAGCCCAAAAAAGCCCGGTTAGGCCCGACCGACCCGGCCCGACCCCAGCTAAAATCTTGTTTCGGCAGGCCCGAGGTCGGCCCGGCCTGACCAACGAGCTCAATAATCAGGCCTGAGCCCGGCCCGATGGCACAGCCTGACGGGCTTTTTCAGGCCAGATCGGGCCGTCCGGGCCGGGCTGCCCATGGCCAGGACTAGTTCGTCGTGTGGCGGGGCAGACGCGGCATGGATGATGGTTTTGTGTTGCTTCCCTGGCGAAATCCTTGCTCCGATAGAAGCCGACGCCGGCGACACCTTTGGGTGTTGTTACCTTCTTGGAGGCGGTGTTTTGGGGGCAGCTCGTCCTCGTCGGGCTCGACGTTCTTTTCCGAGGGGAAAACCTCGCATCCTTTGGATCGGACGATGGCGGTACTCTGGGTCGTTCCCTCCTTGGTGGCATCGTCTCGGAACCTGCTTCACGTCAGCGAACTTGCATCAGTTATGTGGTTAAACTATGTGAGTAAAAATATATACTTTTAATACTCTAATACGCTAAAACATAAGACCTAGAGAAATATAAAAAATTTGTATAAATATTACTCCCTCCGATCCATAAAAAGTGTCGCTCATTTTGTACAAAATTAGTACAAAGTATGTATTAAGTAGATGACACTTTTATGGATCGGATGGATATTATTTTCATTCGCTCCGGGGCCAACTTTTGATTGGACCGGATCTGATTGTACCTGATGAAAAAACATCTAAAGAATACATCCTTGGGAGAGCCAGGGCGCTTCTCAGAGCTTAGCCATTCTCCACCGTCCTATAGAAATTAGATGAGATCCTGGCCATCCATTTCTTACCGCGAGTCTGGTATATAAGCCACTCCCACGCGGTGGAAAACCCTAGCCCCCAAACCCCGCATCCTCTCTCTCCCCCAATCCCCTCGCGTCTCTCTTCTCCTCCAATCCCGCCGCCTCGCTCCCGCGCCCTTTGTCCTCCTCCGTCTCGCCAACCTCGCGCCGCCGCCATGCGCGCGCTCTCTCACGTCAAGCAGCGCAGACGGCCGCTCCGTCACCGCACAAACCCTAGTTGTCATTCCCTCACGCGGCAGCATCCATTCCCTTGGGAGATTTCTCCCACGCCGCCGCCGCTCCGGTTGATGTCGGTCGATCCCGATGGTGCTCGCCCGCAGGTATGCCCTTGTGGCCTCTCCCTCCCCGTCTCTGCTCTCTCTCCTATCTCAGTTCCTCTCTTTCTAAGCAGCCGGAGGTGATGATGCAGAGATGCCCCACGAGAGAAGCTTGACCTCCGCTGGAGCGTCCCCAGCCCATGGTGGCCGACAGCGCGGTATCTGGCCGCGAGCGACGGCGCAGTGCCGCCGTCCATGTCTGCAGCACCGTTGTCGTCCTCTTGTCGAGAAGAACTCCGCCCGATCTGCAACCACAGCCGCAAGGAGGAACACGTGTGTGAGCTCCAGCATCTTCTTCGCCAAGCCATCCGCCTCCCCGTCACCAGCAAACTCCTCCGCCGCCTGATACGTGTCAAACGTATCTACAATTTTTGATTGATCCATGCTAGTTTTGTGATGTTTTTACATGTTTTTACTATCATATTACATCTTTTTTATGCATTCTTTTGGACTAACCTATTGACAAGATGCCCAATACCAGTTCCCTATTTTTCTGTTGATTTTGTTGCAGAAAGTTACTTCTGGAAATATTCTCGAAATTGGACGAAAATTTACGATGATTTTTTATTGAAGAAATAAGGACCGGAGCCAGAAGGGCGACCCAGGAGGACCCACAGGCCAGGGGCAGGTCCCACCCGCGGGTCTATGGGGGGTCGCGGCCACAGCCCGCCTCTGCCCCTCGGGCACCCCCTCGGCCGCCTCCGATGCCTATAAAATCATCCCCGACGAAAAAACCCTAACCCCCGAAGGATTTTCCCAAATACGATACAGAGCTCCGCCGCCATCACCGACAAGTTTCGGGGGTTCAGAAGGTCCTGTTCCGGCACCCTACCGGGACGGGGATCCACCGCCGGGGCCATCTCCATCAACGCCGCTGCTTCCCGCGATGAGGAGGGAGTAGTCCCTCATCGGGGTTGAGTCTTATACAAGTAGCTATGTGATACCCACAAGTATAGGGGATCGTTGAAGTCTTCGATGTGTAAGTATAGTATCGATCCCATGAGGAGTAGAAGGTATAAGTATTTATCCTCTCAAATAAGAGTGTCACTTCCCTAATTATCTATGCACTAGACAAACTAAAATGATTAAATGATGCAAGTGTTTTTGGGTTTTTGGTGTAGAGTTTGCAATAAAGTAAAATGCTGAAAATGCAATATGACAAGTGAAAGCTCTCAAAGAGAGAAAGCCCAATCCTCTATGCAGCAAGAGGACAAGTTCAAGTGTGTGTTTCTTATAGGTGGAGAGAGTTCCCAAGGGCTACCTAGACTTCATGGCATAAATATTTCTAGAACAACAAGGTAAACATTTTGTCAAGTTTTAATCTTCTTTGGACGGAGCCATAATTAGGAATAGCTGATAAATAAACTACACCTCTTATGATGGATCAATGTGCCAAGTAAATGACTACACAAGAGTTATTAAGACATAAAGTCCCACCATAGCATTAATCTTTAAGGTCCCCGATACTAATACCCCATAAAGTAACTTCATAACTTGGTCTCAGGTTTACATGTCCCCCTAAGACCTCCTCAATTCATTACATCATAGTGTTCTCCTATGAGCCCATATAGGTGAAGTGATATACAGTCGACGTTCGCACAACACCATCATAGAATTACATCAAAGATAAAAACTAGACAAGATACCAACACATGTTATATAAAAATCATTGCCAATTCATCCTATGCCCCCAGGAACATGAGAGAACTACTCACAACGCCAAGACATGATATGATTCAGTGGCACAAGTGATACAACACAATCTGAAACTATGATCTCCCCACAAAACAATGACAAGTAGCAATTCACAAACATGTAAAATAGCACTTAGACAATGGCTAGGGATCAACCAATCTCAAACTATGAGGGGGATGAAGTGGATCACGAAGATGGTGATGAAGATGGTGATGGAGATGGTGCTGGTCTTGGCGGTGGTGTTGATGGAGACTCCAGAGGGGGGATGGAGAAGACCTCCGGAGGTGGTTTCGGCGGTGTTTCCCCCCTCCGATCTTCTCCGGCGGCAGCCTTCTGTCTCTCTGTTTCTGTTTTTGTGTTTCTCCGCCGCCTCCCTCTGGAAAACGTCGGGGGACCTTTTATATAGGCGTTTTTAGGTCACGAGGATGCTTCTGGGCGAAGGATCGATGCAAACGGGGCCACGAGGGCCAAATTGGATGGGCCCACGCGGCCTGGTACTGTAGCCGCGTGGGACCCCCCATTTTGGTCCTCCGGCCTCTGTTCGTTGACTTCTTTCGCTCCTAAATATTTTCCTTCCAAAATAATGACTCCCCTAAATTTATAGCTCATTATGACGTCATTAAGGTCCTGAAACAAATAAAGAAAGAAATAGGGGTTTTCTGCCTACGCAGGATTAATTCCATATAAAGGGGAAATCATTATAAATTACCAAAAATCATTAAATAATAGTAATATACCCCTTATATGATGCAAATATGAATGGAATATAACTATTATAGTGCAAAGTTCATGTATGCATTTTAGATGCATCAACATCCCCAAGCTTAACTCATGCTCGTCCTCGAGTATGAAAGTGATAAAACTAACATGAACTTTGCAATATAATCACAACATGGATATACAAGATGATTGCTACTGCTACATAAAGTCAAATGATTCAATATTTCAAAGAAGTAGCAATATGCAAACAGTTTATAAAGTGATATCAAGTATTCAATGAAAAGATGATCAATGATAGTTCACAAAGTGCAACATAAAAGATAGTACTATGGACATTCTTACTTTTGCATACTTGTGGTCCATAGAGTCTAGAAAATCTGAATATAAAAGGTGGACACTTTGGAAAAGATGTATAAATAAGTAGAGGTAAAGCATGCATAAGTTTCATCTATCCTCCAAACTATTCTACTTAAGTTATTGAATGCAATGGTAATACTTGGTGTCAAGCTCTCATTCCCCTATCATAGCATCTTGAATGATTAAAGTTTAATGTGAAAGCAAATATGAGTAGTGGCCTTGATAAAGTAAATGTTAGATGTCTCATGCCCCTTGAATACAAGTACCTACACCATGATTACTCAACTTGGGAAACAGAGCAAGTTTAAGTTATCTATCATTGTAAGTAATAACGGTATCATCAAGAGTCTCAACTGGGGTACCTCTTGTCCCATGATATGGATCAAGCCCATATCAAAACAACAAGACAAACAAACATAATAAACAATCTCAACACCCTCTTTATTTACCACTTGATATAGCTTTTTATTGTAGGGTGTATCACAGAGAGTTCAAAATAGCATGTAAGTAAATTTCCACCATGAATGATGCATGGCTTAGATTAGCGGCCCAGGATTCTCTCTAACCATTTATACAAACTCATTTAAACTTAACTCTATTTCCACATTATTTCATCATGATAGGCATCCATAGACAAAAGTACATGATATCAACTAAATAGATAATGGAACATGTTGAAAGCTTTGCATGTGACAGCACATATGGGCTAACTCCCAACCTTAAACATTTATCAAGCCACTATCATCATAATATTAATCACAATGGTTCATCTTTATTGAATGCAATAAAAGTAAAGTGTGCATCAAGTTCGCGAGAGCTTTTTAACCAACTTTTCCCATTACAATAAATAACATCATCATTTTCATTTAGAGGCATAGATAACACAAATAACATGATAAACATACTTGGAATATCATAAAGCTAATAGGTAGATATGGTGGACTCACTGGAAAAACTTGGGTTGAAGGTGTTGGAAACAAGTTTTTACTTGTTGGAATTTTTGGGCTAGCAAAAGGGAGAAAGATGACCATCTAGATGCATGCATGGGTGTCCATAGAACTAACTAATTCATGTCAAACAAGGTGAAATAACATATAACATCAAAACATGAATAAAAGATAGCTCTTGATAAAGCATTTGCAAATTATTACTCATAAAGAAGCTCATGAATCATGCAACTATATGTGTCATTAAAAATCAACTTAGATATCCCTTTTCCTAACACAATAAAAGCATGCAAGATATTTCAACCCATATTTCCAGTAGCTCTTTCATATATAAATGATAGTGGTGGTCTCAAAAAAAAATCCAATCAAAACAAAAAACAAATAAAAAATGCTCCAAGTTCATGCGATAAAGTGCATTGATAGAAAAACAGAAGTTAGACGTGTGCAAACCGAGAGTGTGTAGGTCCAGTGGGGTTGTCTTCACATCCCCAAGCTTATGGATTTCACCATCCTTGGATAGCTCTTGGTGCATCTCCTCTAATCCCTGTGAAAAAACTTCAAAACACTGTTTCTCCCATTTCTTTTCTGTGGGGTGACATTAGTAGTGATAGACAAATGCATTACTTGCTGCTTATAATCCATGGACTAAAATACTTATGAATGTTCATATAGTGTATAATGTTGTATGCCTACTCATAAACTCAATTGGATCAAAAAGATTCAACTTAAAAGTTCAAAACAAGCATAAAACAATATGGGACAGAATCTGTCCAGAGAAACAGCAGCAGCAAAACGTATTTTTCTGTCCTACTTAAGCTTGTCTAAAAATTCTGAAAAAATTCAGGCATACATATGATGGAAATTTGAAGTTACAGTACAAATATCAGCTCATTAGGAATTACATAATAAGAACTAAAAATCAAACCGTGCACAGACCTGTGCTGGAATGAAATCTCCGAATAGAAATAGCAACTTTTTCAAACCAAAATGGGTAAAACTTGGCACTTTATTAAAAAATCCAGAAACTAAACTAAAAACTAAGTTTCTTGTTACAGCAAGAGGACACAAAGAAAATCAAAAATAAAAACAACCGGGTTGCCTCCCGTAAAGCGCTTTCTTTATAGCCATATAGCTAGGCTTAATTACTCGGTATCAAGTTGGTTGGAGTGAGGTGGCTTGGCATCCCCAAGCTTAAATTCTTGTACTTACTTGATATATGTAGGGTGAGCCTAGGGGTAACATCCCCAATCTTGAGTGTTTGTCCCTCTTAATCTTTGTTTATCACCCTCAACTCTTCCACTTGAAAGTTCTCTTCACACATAACTCATCATAAAACTTGATTAGAGGGGTTAGTGTCTCCATAAATTAAATATCCATAGGTTCAGCAAAGACATATCATGAATTGATTCTACACATTAGCTGCTATTACTATGGTTGTGCATTGCTCTCTGATCAATAGAACCACACAAAACACAAGTAATGAGAGTACTGCAAAATAAAGACAGAATCTGTCAAAAACTGGACAGCCCATGAAGAGTGAATTTTCAGAGGCACTTACGTTGCTCAAATAAGAAAACCTTTAACTAATGAAATGTGTATTAATAGCTTAATAATGCTGTCATAAAATATCAGCTCAAAATTCCTCTTCTTTGATTTTACACATTTTTCGCAGTGAAGCTCACGAATCTGTTTTCTGGACAGCAAATCACTATTGTTCAATCTTATCTTTCAAAACAGATTATCCTTGCCATTAAGATGAAAAATAAGATACAAAGGTGTGGTTACAGTAGTAAACAAACACCTTGACTCTATTTATTTAGTTTTTGCTTTGGGAGAAGTTTTAATGATAGAGACTTTGCAATGGTTCCATTGGCATGAACAACACATGTTCAAGGTCGACCCCAACATCTCTGTCGTGGGGTTGTCACAGCAAGTTCTTCCTCAGGGAAGATGAGTTCTGGGGCCATTGGTGATTGAAGTACGTGGGAACGGTTAATCTCGCCGGGGAACAAGGATTTACCCAGGTTCGGCCCCTCTGATTAGAGGTAAAGACCTACTTCCTGCTTCTATGTTATTGCTCTTTATCAGATCTCGATTACAAGGACCCGGCTCCCACAACTCAGGAGCCGGCGACTTCTCTCTGGTGGCTAGGGATTCTCTAACTTGATTGGGCTTCTCCCACTACGATCCAGGACCCCCCTTATAAAGGTGGCGGGTCCCTGGACTTACAATCTGTATCGGGTTCTACTCATATACGGAGTCCTACTCTAGGCTTTGTCCTTCCAAACTAGAACTCCGGGTTGTACTTGGACTCCTTCTTTGGAGGAGCCCCCTTCTCCACACGGGCTTTGGTCGGCTTGTCTCCAGCCCAGCCCATGTGACTCGTCTCGTGACTCGGCATTGGCCTTCTTGGTCTTGGCGGGTCTACTTTCCGGGTCCATGGGCCTACCTATAAAGTATCCCCCCATCAATCTCCATTACTCATCCTTCTCATTTACTTTCCCAAATTTTATATAAAGTGAAAATCTTAGACTAATTGTTAGAGAACAGTAGGTAAAGTTATTTTTCAAGTTCTCAAGATATAAAGGTGTGCCCAAACAGAATTGGAAGTTAAAGCATAAGGAACACACCACAAAACATTAAACCATTAACTTTTAAGTCTAACTCTTTTCCTATGCATTGGCATTTTATATATGAATAAATAGAAGCCATTTTGTGGTAACCAATGCATGTAATGATAAGTAGGTTGTGTTTTAAATAACATGGAAGCATAAAGATAAACCTTTCTTCCTCTCTCATAATAGTTACAAGTAGTGGAAGCAAATTTGACAAAAGAACTATTAGATTGGTGCAACTTTGCAATCTTAGGAACATATAGAGGATTATTAAAACTATCATGTGAGCTATTAGTGTGTTTTCCCCTCTCAAAATAATTGCAAGAAGCACCATAAACATGATGGTTATGGGTGAAATGGTTATTAGTGTAAGATAATTTCAGCCCACATAAGTACTTTTCAACATATAACAGCTTCTCCTCCATGGTGTGATGTGAATAGGAGAGTTCAGAAATAAAGTAGGACTCTTATGAGTGAGAGTATTATCACAAGTAGCAAGTATATCATTTTTATCCTCACATAAAGTAGTAACAACTAAACATGGAGGATTATCAATAAGCATAGGACCATCATCTAAAGCATTATCATATAGCATGTCTAAACCATATTCTTCATCATTTTTAAAATCATTATCAATAATGTTCTCATTAGGCATAGGTTCATATTCTTTCTCATCATCAAAATCATAAAAGCAAAGTTTATCATCAACCAAATTTTAAGTGTTACCCTCATCCATAGGTGGTGAAGGTGGATGTTTCCTCTCTTCATTCTCTAGTTGTTCATCATTTTGAACATCTTCTTGCTCTTCATTGTCCTCCTCTTGGGGCTGCATGGACATCCCCAAGCTTAGGTTTTTGTCCTCTTCTTCACATATTTCTTCTTCCAAGCTTATATTTTCATCTTCTTCCTGCAAAACGTTAGATCTTTCTTGGGTAGCTCTTTTCGTTGTGTCAATAACATAGATATTTTCATCAAATTCAAGTGTGCAGAGCTCAAGGAGAGGATCAATAAAAAAATTAAATTGAGAAGCTATAGGGCAGGTTTCATGTTCCTCAATGAAGGTGTATAATTCATAGGCTGCCATAAAAACAACAAATTGCTCTACTTCTTCCATCCCTAAGTGAGCATAATTTCCTGTATGATAAGTTGCAATAACAGGTTCATCTTTATTGGAAGAGCATTGGAATTCAAAGTGTCTAGAGTATTCAGAGCAACAAGTTTCTTCCTTATGAAAATTGAGCAACGTTCTAGCAATTTCGTTTAGGAGCTCTATATAGCCTCCTAATCTTTTCCCTTCTTATGATTGTCTAAATTCAGTAGCTATCCTGGCGTTTTTATAATAGTTTTCCATTTTTTAATTTTTTTTGGGTTTTTGATAAATGCAAAACTGAAAGTAAAACTAAACTAAATGCAAAACTGAAAATAAAAATCTAGTGCAAACAAGAATAAAAACTTAAGCGCTACACTCCCCGGCAACGGCGCCAGAAAACGTCTTGATACCCACAAGTATAGGGGATCGTTGAAGTCTTCGATGTGCAAGTATAGTATCGATCCCACGAGGAGTAGAAGGTATAAGTATTTATCCTCTTAAATAAGAGTGTCACTTCCCTTATTATCTATGCACTAGACAAACTAAAATGATTAAATGATGCAAGTGTTTTTGGGTTTTTGGTGTAGAGTTTGCAATAAAGTAAAATGCTGAAAATGCAATATGACAAGTGAAAGCTCTCAAAGAGAGAAAGCCCAATCCTTTATGCAGCAAGAGGACAAGCTCAAGTGTGTGTTTCTTATAGGTGGAGAGAGTTCCCAAGGGCTACCTAGACTTCATGGCATAAATATTTCTAGAACAACAAGGTAAACATTTTGTCAAGTTTTAATCTTCTTTGGACGGAGCCATAATTAGGAATAGCTAATAAATAAACTACACCTCTTATGATGGATCAAGGTGCCAAGTAAATGACTACACAAGAGTTATTAAGACATAAAGTCCCACCATAGCATTAATCTTTAAGGTCCCCGATACTAATACCCCATAAAGTAACTTCATAACTTGGTCTCAGGTTTACATGTCCCCCTAATACCTCCTCAATTCATTACATCATAGTGTTCACCTATGAGCCCATATAGGTGAAGTGATATGCAGTCGACGTTCGCACAACACCATCATAGAATTACATCAAAGATAAAAACTAGACAAGATACCAACACATGTTATATAAAAATCATTGCCAATTCATCCTATGCCCCCAGGAACATGAGAGAACTACTCACAACGCCAAGACATGATATGATTCAGTGGTACAAGTGATAGAACACAATCTGAAACTATGATCTCCCCACAAAACAATGACAAGTAGCAATTCACAAACATGTAAAATAGCACTTAGACAATGGCTAGGGATCAACCAATCTCAAACTATGAGGGGGATGAAGTGGATCACGAAGATGGTGATGAAGATGGTGATGGAGATGGTGCTGGTCTTGGCGGTGGTGTTGATGGAGACTCCGGAGGGGGGATGGAGAAGACCTCCGGAGGTGGTTTCGGTGGTGTTTCCCCCCTCCGATCTTCTCCGGCGGCAGCCTTCTGTCTCTCTGTTTCTGGTTTTGTGTTTCTCCGCCGCCTCCCTCTGGAAAACGTCGGGGGACCTTTTATATAGGCGTTTTTAGGTCACGAGGATGCTTCTGGGCGAAGGATCGATGCAAACGGGGCCACAAGGGCCAAATTGGATGGGCCCACGCGGCCTGGTACTGTAGCCGCGTGGGACCCCTTTTTTGGTCCTCCGGCCTCCGTTCGTTGACTTCTTTCGCTCCTAAATCTTCTCCTTCCAAAATAATGACTCCCCTAAATTTATAGCTCATTATGACGTCGTTAAGGTCCTGAAACAAATAAAGAAAGAAATAGGGGTTTTCTGCCTGCGCATGATTAATTCCATATAAAGGGGAAATCATTATAAATTACCAAAAATCATTAAATAATAGTAATATACCCCTTATATGATGCAAATATGAATGGAATATAACTATTATAGTGCAAAGTTCATGTATGCATTTTAGATGCATCAACATCCCCAAGCTTAACTCATGCTCGTCCTCGAGTATGAAAGTGATAAAACTAACATGAACTTTGCAATATAATCACAACATGGATATACAAGATGATTGCTGCTGCTACATAAAGTCAAATGATGTTGCTCAAGTGGTGTTATCTAGTATAATTTGCGGAGTCACCGTTGTGATCACGGTACGTCGGTGACAGTGTGGGTGCCGTGTGTGACTCTATGCATCAAGATTAGAGGGATCTTCATTATGAGTTTGTTCTTTATTATTGTTGGATTGAATAGATCATGAGGTTTCTTGATGCTTGTGTTATTGAGGAAAGAGACTATTCAAGGAATAGGTTGTGGTGTTTGTTAGTACTATCTTTGGATGCGGATAGTGACAGCATGAAGTGTCCATAGATGTGGAATATGAACTTTAAGGTGTGCTTCTCGTAGCCCTACGCAATTCTCATCCTATTTGATCCACAAAAGAATGATCTCCGAGTAACGTCTACCATGCATGTGTTTTTGTGGGAACTATCATGTGTTTAATTATGTTAATGATGTTGAGAGTAGTCACTAGTGAAAGTATGAAGCCTAGGCCTTGTTTTCCAACCATTGATACACCGTTTTTAG
This sequence comes from Puccinellia tenuiflora, assembly GCA_012064385.1. Lineage (NCBI taxonomy): Eukaryota > Viridiplantae > Streptophyta > Magnoliopsida > Poales > Poaceae > Puccinellia > Puccinellia tenuiflora. Next base: position 17,650 of record QRDG01000760.1, on the reverse strand, counting down.
TCACTTTTGTCACTTGTTTGCTTGCTGCCATTTTTATTACAGAATTACAAAATCACCTTTTACCATCCATATAAGTTGCATTTTACCATCTCTTCGCCGAACTAGTGCACTTATACAACTGACAATTGTATTAGGTGTGTTGAGGACACAAGAGACTTCTTCTATCTTAATTGCAGGGTTGCTTGAGAGGGATATCTTTGACCTCTACCTCCCTGAGTTCGAACTAACCTTGGGTTACTCACTTAAGGAAAAATTGCCGCCGTCCTACAAACCTCTGCGCTTGGAGGCCCAACAAGTCTACAAGAATAGAAGTAAGTAGTAGACATCAAGCTCTTTTCTGGCGCCATTGCCGGGGAGGTGAGTGCTTGAAGGTATCTTCTTTAGATCTTGCGATTAAATCTTTTTGTTTCTTGTTTTTATTTTTACTAGTTTGGCTTATGGAATTTGTCCTTTAAATTTGCTTTTTGAGAGTGACCTCTCCACCACTCCCATGGTGGATAAGGTTACTCCACCTACTTAATGTATTTCTTTCGAAATACCGATGGGAATAATTGATCTTGTTATGACTAATCGCTATGCAGGAGATGGAGTTGTCCATCCTAGTAATCATCTGCTTTATATTAAGGAATTATGTGATTTAATTGAGATTGCAGGTGTTTCAAGAGAGGTGATCATGAGGAAATTATTTTCCTTATCACTTAAGGAGAAAGCATTTGAGTGGTATAGGCTACTAGACAATTCTCATTTGTTGGATTGGAAGGAGCTTATGTCTCTCTTTTATTCTAAATTTTATCCTCTTCACGAAATTCATCAAGATAGGAATTATATCTACAATTTTTGGCCACATGACGGAGAGAGCATTGCTCAAGCTTGGGGAAGATTGAAATCATTAATGCTTAAATGTCCTAACCATGATCTTTCCAAGGATATTGTTGTTAATAATTTTTATGCAAGGCTATCTCGTCATGACAAGGAAATGCTTCTTCTATGGGTTCTTTTACAAGTAAGGAGATTGATGCTAAATGGGATCTTATTGAAAATATTCAACACAACATTGAAGATTGGGAGATCGATAAAGGTAAAGAGTCAGGTATAAATTATGAGTATGATTGCATTAAGTCTTTTGTTGAAACTGATAGTTTTAATAAGCTTAGTGCTAAGTTTGGACTTGACTCTCATATAGTTGTTGATATCTATAAATCTTTTGCTTCTCATATTAATATTCCTAAAGAGAAATGGTCTAAGCATCATGAACCTTTCAAAGACATTTGCAAACAAAATGAAATTGTTAATGATTATTGTAATAGACATGATCCAATCTCTACAAATAATGTTCTATATAAGCATGTTAATTTTTGTGGAGTGCATAGACCTTGTGAAAGCACTCGGGTTGAAGAAGATAAATATTGTAAGTAACATAAGCATGAAAGAACTAGCAAATGGCTTAAGGATTTATATAAATTTGCTAGAGAATTAAATGACCTCTATCCTTTTGAGTGTGAACTTTGCAAAGAAGAAGGTCATTTTAATTTCCAATGCTCGTACTTTAATGATAGAACTATTAGCCAGTTTTGTGATAACATGATCACCTCTAGTCTTTATGATGAACTTAATTTATTTTTGGGGTGTGAAGAGTTATCAGAAAAAACTTCTTGGTTAGATAGGAGTACTTTTAGGATGAATGGCATTCTTCAGGGAGCTTATCATTATTGTGTTGTGAATTGCCGTGACAATGCTTACATTGCAAAAATTAGAAAGAATAGCACTTCACCAGAGTATAAAAGGAAAAATGTTTCTTATGTTGCCAATAATGAAAGGGAGAGATTCTCCCAAATTTCTCCTATCTTTTCTAATAATGAATCAGATTATGTGGAGAAGCTTCCTTTCCAACCACTCCCTCCTAAGGTGGTGGTGAAGAAGAATAAGAAGAAGAAGAGAGGGAGGACTAAAAAGAAAGAGGAAACGGTATCATCCCCTAAGCATATTTCTCCCATCATGGTTGTTCCTAATGAGTATGAATCAAAAATTATTGAAGATGATCCGCTTGATTGTATTCATTATTATCTTGATGTTAAGTATATAGGCACTATTGAAGAAGATTATGTTATGCCTGTTACTTATTGTGATGATCATGATTGGGAAAATAATACTACTTATGATCTTGAAAATCTTTTTGGCACCAATTTTGAAAATGATGATATTGATAATGTTATACTATTGGGAATATTCATGTTTCTTCTAATCATAATGTGGAAAACCCCAAGCTTGGGGATGATGGGTTTGAAAATCCTTTTGGTATTGAAAGTCATTATGATTTGTTTACAAAAATATATGCTTGGAAAGATGACAATCCCCTTGCTTATGATGATATTATGCCTCCAATTTTTGATGATTATTGTGATGATAACTATGCCATAAATAATAATTTTAATCATCCTTACGAGACTTGTCATAATTATTACTCTCCTACTGATCATCATCTTTATAATATACAATTAGTCTATCATGTCCAAGTTCTATATGATAGTCATACTCTCAATGCTACTAATAATAAAGATTTTGCTTATGTGGAGAGTAATAATAATACTTTTACGCATGTGAATCATGAGAAAAATGCTTTATGTGATGGTTATGTTATTGAGTTTTCTTATGATTCTACTGAAGTATAAATTTTCATCTTATGAAGTTTCCCCTCTTTATGTTGAAGGTTTTAATGTTGCACTTGCTTTGCCTTATTATGCTTAATGCTTTATGCCCCAATGATTTATTTTCTTACAAGATGCCTATGCATAGGAAGATAGTTAGACTTAAATGTGTTTGATATTTGCTTCATGATGCTCTCTTTCGCGTTCCAACTCTTATTCTTATGATAGCATCATTAAAATTATCATGCCTAAAGAAAAAGCGCTTGTTGGGAGACAACCCATCTTTTTACTTTCAGTTTGTTTTTGATTTTCTTGAAGTCATGAAGTTGTTTCCTGTAGCAACTTCATTGTATCTTTTTGTTTTGGTTTTTTGTGCCAAGTTAGCCTCTAATGCATTGAAAGTGCGAGGTATTGTTTTGCTGTCCAGAAACAGATTTCTGTCCTTCACTTTTTAAAAATACAGAAATTCGCTGAATTTTATATTTTTATGATATTTTTAGAAAGCAAGCCTGATACTTTTATCTATCTTTTGTTAGTTTCGAGTTTTCTGATTTGAGCTACAGAAGTGCCTCGAAAAATTCAATCTTTACAGACTGTTCAGTTTTTGACAGATTCTGCTTTTATTTTGTATTCGTCTCTTTACTATCGTCAAATGTGATACTCTTGAGGAGGAGTGCCACATTGAGGCTTAGTAAATAGTAGCTAATGCCCCAATAAATTTGCTTGCAATTTGTCTTGAGTTGAACACATGTGCATTTTAATTTATGAGCACTAACCTCTAATCAGTTTATGAGAAGTTTTGTGTGAAGGGAGTTTTTAAGTTCCAAAGGAGAGGATAATGAAGAAATTGAAGATGAATCAGAGCTCAAGCTTGGGGATGCCCCCAGGGCACCCCATCTGAATATCAAGAACCATCAAGCGTCAAAGCTTGGGGATGCCCAAGGCATCCCCTCCTCTTCATCGACTATCATGAGGTCGTCTTCGTTGAACTAAGTTTTTATCACTTTACATATTATGTGCTATGCTTGGAGCGTCTTTTTGCTTTCAGTTTTGTTTTGTTTGTTTGATGGTCATATTCATGTAGGATCCTAGCTTTATTTGTGTGGGAGAGAGACACGCTCCGCTTTTTCATTTGAATACTCCTTTGTTCACTTATATCTTGTTGAGTATTCTTAGCTACTGTTTGTTTGCTAGTAAGCTCTTGCTTTTAGCTTTTATATCTTGTTTAGAGCTTCTAGTTGTTGTTGTTAGACTCTCTTGATCTTCACTTATATTTGTTATAGAGTTGTTTTGGTTGCTTGGTTGATTTGTTAGAGCGATAAAATGCTATGCATGTGGTAGTGGTACGAAATAGAAAAAAACCTGCATAGTCTTGTAGATCACTATGTGGATAATTTGATACTCTTCAATTGTTTTGAGGCATTAAAATAACTAATGGTTAAAATGTGTTGGTTAACAGTGTTAGAGCTGATTAGTGGAGACGTGTTAGTAGAGTGCGGAGCCGTATCTTTCTTAACTAAAAACAACCTAAGTCAACAATATTTTTGCATCATGAATTCTGCCTTAGTTGAAAGAAGTTCCTAGTGGATAGTTACTGCAACGGTCGAGGAAGCCAATGGGGCACTTATGTCGCGCCACGATCCCTCTCGGGGTGTTTCTAACCATTTGTGGAACATTGAAATTGCTAGTTGTTTGCAATATACGAAATGCATTGTTGAGTTTTGGTTTTTGGCACTTCCACTTCCATATTTTGCTAGCCTCTTCGGTGCTGCGCAATGCCCTATCTCATATTGAGATTGGTGCATACTTCGCCAGTACATCCAACCCCGTGGGAGAACTTCATCTTGTTCTCCTACACATAAGCCAATTATCTCCCTCAAAACAGCCACCATACCTACCTATCACGGCATTTCCATAGCCGTTCCGAGATACATTGCCATGCAACATCCATCATTACATCATGACTTAATGTCATTCTTCATTTCCATATAGTTTGCTTGATCATTGAGTTAGTGTGCTGCGTGGCTTGCCACATGTTCTACATTTTTTCCACACTACGCTCGATCATGCATACCTTCTTTTATACATCATGTATTAGTCTTATGAGTTATGAGTACCAAAAAGTGTGATGATCCATTTGTAATATAGAGTGTTGCTCCTATAGTGAGGTAAAATTAAAAAAAAAGAGAGAAAAATAAAAGAGCCCAAAAAGAGGCCAAATGAGAGAGCATTTAAAAGAGCCAAGGAGGCCACCAAAATCCAAAAAAATAGAAAAAATAGAGAGGGAGCATCACTACTATCCTTTTTACCATACTTGTGCTAGTTAGCACCTACACTTCATTGTAGATAGTTCTCATTTTGTTGTAGTAGTATAACTATGTGGGGAATTAACGTTATAGGACTTGGCTTGTATATTCCAAGGATGAGCCTCCTCAAGTGAGCTCTAGGTCTTCATGAGCAAGCAAGTTGGATGCACCCCCACTAGTTCCATTGTAGAGCTTTCATACACTTATAGCTCTATGTGCATCCGTTGCATGGTAGTCACTACTCCTCATACAGTGTCAACTACGGGACTTCCTTCTGTCTTGTGGTTACCCTCTCCACTGTTTGAGCCTTTTTTTTAGGCCTTCCAAACCTCCATCATTGTTCTCTTTGCCATCACATTTTGGTGCCAAAGCCACTTCTTACTTACACTAGTTGAGTAGACTTCGAAACATTTGCTTTGTGAAGGAGATGGATTAGGACACCTGACTCGAGCTTGGCTATTTTCATGAATGACTACTTGGAAGCTTTGAATAATGATTTATGCTTTACATTAGAGACATAATTTGCAATTCTTCTTTCTAAACCTTATGTATGGTTCCATGTCTCCAACGCACTTATTCATGAAAAGTTTCTAGCATTGTTAGCTAGCGTATGTTAATCATTGTTTGCTTAATGTCAACTATAGACAATTGTTTTGGATCATCTTATTCACATCATGTGTTGTACATTACTATCTTGATCATAATTGTATTGGTTGCATGTCTCATCAAAAATTATTTTGTTATCATTTACCTACTCGAGGACGAGTAGGAGTTAAGCTTGGGGATGATGATACGTGTCAAACGTATCTATAATTTTTTATTGATCCATGCTAGTTTTGTGATGTTGTCACATGTTTTTACTATCATACATCATTTTTATGCATTTTGTTGGACTAACCTATTGACAAGATGCCCCGTGCCAGTTCCTTGTTTTTGTGCTGATTTTGTTGCAGAAAGTTACTTCTGGAAATATTCTCGGAATTGGACGAAAATTTATGATGATTTTTTATTGATGAAATAAGGACCGGAGCCAGAAGGGCAACCCCGGGGGGGACCCACAGGCCAGGGGCGGGTCCCACCCGTGGGTCTAAGGGGGGCCGCGGCCACAGCCCGCCTCTGTCCCTCGGGCACCCCCTCGGGCACCCCCTCGGCCGCCTCCAATGCCTATAAAATCATCCCCGACGAAAAAACCCTAGCCCCCGAAGGATTTTCCCAAATACGATACAGAGCTCCGCCGCCATCGCCGACAAGTTTCGGGGGTTCAGAAGGTCCTGTTCCGACACCCTGCCGGGACGGGGATCGACCGTCGGGGCCATCTCCATCAACGCCGCTGCTTCCCGCGATGAGGAGGGAGTAGTCCCTCACCGGGGCTGAGGCTTATACAAGTAGCTATGTGGTTATCTCTCTCTCCCATGATGTGATCTTCGTTGTGATCATGAGCTTTGTTACTATAGTTGAATACATGATGTTTCCCTATGTGTAATGGATATGATGTTGCTCAAGTGGTGTTATCTAGTATAATTTGCAGAGTCACCGTTGTGATCACGGTACCTCGGTGACAGTGTGGGTGCCGTGTGTGACTCTATGCATCAAGATTAGAGGGATCTTCATCATGAGTTTGTTCTTTATTATTGTTGGATTCAATAGATCATGAGGTTTCTTGATGCTTGTGTTATTGAAGAAAGAGACTATTCAAGAAATAGGTTGTGGTGTTTGTTAGTACTATCTTTGGATGTGGATAGTGACAGCATGAAGTGTCCATAGATGTGGAATACGAACTTTAAGGTGTGCTTCTCGTAGCCCTACACAATTCTCATCCAATTTGATCCACAAAAGAATGATTTCCGAGTAACGTCTACCATGCATGTGTTTTTGTGGAACTATCATGTGTTTAATTATGTAAATGATGTTGAGAGTAGTCACTAGTGAAAGTATGAAGCCTACGCCTTGTTTCCAAGCATTGATACACTGTTTTTAGTCACTTTTGTCACTTGTTTGCTTGCTGCCATTTTTATTACAGAATTACAAAATCACCTTTTACCATCCATATCACTTGCATTTTACCATCTCTTCGCCGAACTAGTGCACCTATACAACTGACAATTGTATTAGGTGTGTTGGGGACACAAGAGACTTCTTGTATCTTAATTGCAGGGTTGCTTGAGAGGGATATCTTTGACCTCTACCTCCCTGAGTTCGATAAACTTTGGGTTACTTAAGGGAAAATTGCCGCTGTCCTACAAACCTCTGCGCTTGGAGGCCCAACAAGTATACTAGAATAGAAGCGTGTAGTAGACATCAGCAGCCGAGAGAGCCAGATCCCCTGGCAAGCAGCCGTGGCAGCAGCCACGTACTCCGACTCGCAGCTCGAGAGAGCCACAACCGACTGCTTTTGGGACTGCTAGGTCACTGGGCTGCAACCCAGAAAGAACAGCGTGCCAGACGTACTCTTGCGCGAGTCAACGTCCCCACCCAAGTCCCTATCGCTGTAGCCGACGAGGCGTGGTGCACCTGCACCTCTGCCATACCTACATCCGAGTCGAGGCGACCCAGTGATGTAGCGTAGGATGTGCTTCACGGCCGCCAGATGCTCTTGAGTTGGCGCCACCATGAAGCGAGACACGAACCCGACTGCGAAGGTCAGATCCGGTCGAGTGTGTACTAAGTGTCGGACATCTGTAACAGACTATGCATCTCCAGCTTGAACTTGTGGATGTCGCTGGAGTCGGAGCCCGTGATCACCAAGTCGTCGATGTAGACTCCGATGAGGGTCAAGTCGGCGTCGCGCCCCGCGCGTACATGCCATTCTCCGACTCGCACCTGGTGAAGTCGAGCTTGATGAGGCATGTGTCGAGCTTGGTGTTCCATGCCCTTGGCGCCTGCTTGAGGCCGTAGAGTGCCTTGTCGAGTCAGAGCACCAGATGCTCCTTCCCCTTTGCAGTGAAGCCGGCTTGCTGCTGCACGTACACCTCTTACTCCAACTCGCCGTTGAGGAAGTCAGACTTGATGTCCATGTGGTGGATGTCCCAACCCAAGTCTGCGGCCACCGCCAGCAGGAGTCGGATTGACTCGAGTCGGGCCACGGGAGCGAAGACCTCGTCGTAGTCGACCCCGTGCCTCTGCACATAGCCCTTCGCCACCAGGCGAGCTTTGTGCTTAGGGACCTCGCCATGCGCGTCCTTCTTCACCTTGTAGACCCACTTCAGGCCGATCGCGCGGTGACCTGGTGGTAAGGTGGTGAGCCGCCAAGTCTAGTTGGACTCGATGGCCTCGAGCTCTGTAATGCCCCGGGATTTTTCCCCAAATTAGAAATTGCTTGTTATTTTTATTTTTGCATCATGACATCATCATCATCATATCACCTTGCATTTTTTTTCAACAAAAAAAAGATATATTATTTTAGCTAAACTATTTTTGTTTTGCAAATTAATCCTCGGATTTAATAAATCCATCACTCCCTCCTTTTCTAATTTTCAAGCGAACCTCTAAAATAATATTTGGAAAATATTTGTGAAGCTATTTCAAATAAAAAAATAATCTTTTGAAATTATATTTGGCAAAACCCCTTCTTTCTTTTCTTTTCCCTCTTTTCTTTTCCCTCAATTCTTTGTATATCTCTTTTTCTGGAAATTAGGTTTTTCCCTAATTTCTTATCAGGCCGTGGAGCCATCTGTCTCCTCTCCCCAAGCTAGCAGCAGCCCACCTTGGGCCCGAAGCCAACCCAGCCCATCTCCTTCTCCCCTGTCGTCTTGCACTTCTCACGCAGGAGGCGTGAGAGCCCCTCATGGCTGGCGTCACCCACCACCACCAGCGCCTCCCTCCTCCTTTCCCCTCTCCTTTTTAAGTCGCTCCCCTCCCCTCCAAGGAAAACCCTAGCCCCTCTCCCTCCTCGCGCCGCCACCCTCCTTCCCCTTCTCTTCTCCCTCTCCCTCCTCTTCCTTTTCTTCTCCCACCGAGAGCAACCCCACCGGAGGACGTACTCGACGCCATGGACGCCTACTTCGACAACGACCATGTCCAGGAGGTGTGCTCCGCCATCCTCCACCATCGACGCCAAGCCGGGGATCAAGAAGGACCTACGACGCACCGGGAACGAGGCCGTCTTCTTCCTCCGGCCGCAAGCTTCTTCGACAATTTCGGCCGCCTCCGATCGTCCCCGAGCTTCCCCATCATGTCCAGGAGCTGCGCCTCTTCATCCTCTACTTCCTCGTCGATGGGATCATGCTGGGAATCCCTGCAGCGTCGGCCCCGTGTTCATCTTCCTCGACGTCGTCAGCCGCGTGCACGCCAGGGACGCCGAGCACGCCTCCCTCTACATCCGTCCAAGATCCTCCGTCCCCAAGCTCAACTGGCGACCCCGACCAACCCCTGGGGTGAGCCTCTACTTTTCCCCTTCCTCTCAGCTCGAATCCGTCACCATAGTCTCTGTTTCTGCTCGTTCCCGAGCTCCTGGCAGCCATGGCTGGGCGAGCACGTGATGGTCTGCTACTGCTTGTCCCTACGCGGCCACTACCTGGCACCTTCCACTGCACACACACACCCAGCAACCCGTCCCCCCTTGCACCCTCGGCCTCCAGGACGCGCAGGAACAACCGGCAGCATCGTTGCAGATCATCGCCGTGCTGGTTCCGTCCGTCTCTCTCCTCCTAAAACTGAAGTCTGAATCTTTTGTGTGTCAAAATTCAGTTAACAGCTTCCCTTTGGTCCATAAAAATTCAGATCCGAATTCTAACAGCATTACCGAGCCAGCCCACTGGCTATCTCCTTCGACCCTGGTCCAGCAGCCCAAGGATCAAATCCCCACGGCCGCACCCCTTTTTTTTTTTTCTTTTTGGCAGAAAATGTGTCAATCTTGTTTTTATCATAACTTTTGTCTTACAAATGCAAATAATATAAATTATATGTCTACAATTATCAAAAAATGTGTAGAATTTAAATATGCCATCCATGCTTTTGTTTGCATCATGTAGGTTGCACCTTAGATGTAATTTATATATATCATCTAATTAATTAAAATATGGAATGTGAAGGGAATTAATTTAGTTGTTGCCCTATTCCATTTAATTTCGATTAGCTCACCCATGCCTTGTTCCACCTTGCTAATAACATTTAATTTTGATGGTTAGAAAAATAACTTGAATCTAATAATTAAATGTCGGAACCTCGGTTCCATTTTAATTTGCTAAAGTTGCATCCTCTCATATTTGCCATGTCATGCAATCATGTCATCAACATGCCGGTTCTTTTGTCGTGGTAGTAAAATGCATCTTTTATGTTTCCGGTGTTTGTTGCTTCTTCGGGAATAGGACGTTGAGTTGATGTGAGCAACGACAAGTTCTGCTACCTCTACCGGATTGCAGGCAAGTGATACTCACTTGCTATCTTTGCTTGTTTTCTGTCTCTCACACGTCCTATCTTTTGTTCCTTGCTAGCCTTATATTGCGATGCTTGTGTCCCGATCCTATTTGCATGTTTCCCTTGCAGCCCTGATATGCCACCACCCCCACAACCTACTACCCTGTTGCTTGTTTATCTTGTTGGCCTGCGAGTCGTAGTGCATGCTTAGCCTTGTCTTGCTCGAGTCTTGCTATCTTTAGCTAGTCTTGCTTTAATATGATAGTTGGGTTTAATTCACATGATAATACTTAATGTTTGGCGATGGGAATAATTAATAAAGATAAGGCACCGGCGGAAGGCCAATCGTGGTGATTTGTTCTGCTAGTGTCGCCTAGGACCCGAGTTCTTGTCCTCTGATCCAAGACTGAGCGCACTACCCACATGTGGGAGGAAATGGGACTCCCCTCGACCTAGTACCGGATCTGCAGCCTTGTCCAGGGCGCCACAAGTAGTTCGGGTGTTTCCATTTGCGCGACACTTTATTTTGATGCAGGTACGGATGGGACGCCTCCGATACGATGATGGTTACTTACGGTAGGGCTTGCGGTACGTTCGTTTATCGAGTGTGGAAGGAGGGGCAATCGTATGAGTGTTCCCTCCCGACACCGTCCTCGCAACGGCTAGGTCCACCTCGGAGCTTCGGCCGGACTTTCAAGGTGGGTCAGACTTAGCTAGGTGGTTCCCTGGACTTGTGTGGTAGTGAAGGAAAGTGTAGCGTCGGACACCCTGCCAGCATACCCCGGAAGTGTGCTAATTGCATGGCAACAAGGGTTGAAGTGCGTGTGGTTACATTTGTGCACCCCTGCAGGGTTAAATCTTTTCGAAAAGCCGTGTCCGCGGTTATGGACGACTTGGTGAAATGTGCTGGCTAACAAGATCATAGACAACTTACACCTAATGATAATAAATTGATTAGTAAGATAGAGCTACTTCAATAATAACCTATAAAATTGCCAACTGTGTGAGTGCCTTTGGGCTTGCTGCTCGTAGGATAAACGAGCTGGTAAGGAATTGGCTGGGTATGTTTGGTGTTAGTATAGTTAGTTCCCTATGCGCTCTCTTACCCCCTCTCTATTAGACAATTGTTATAGTGTGTCTCTATTAGTTGAAAGTGCTGCTTGCTGCCGCCTCAAACGCTAACCCGGTTCCATCGGAATTCAGATTTGATATCTTGTGAGTATTACTTGCCAGTACTTCATAGTACTGACCCCTTCGGGGCTGCTATTCCAATGCAGCCAACAGGTTTGAAGTCTGACGACGTTAGCTTGGGAATCCCTCCGGCTAGGCTTGGCCTGGGCAGGGATATGGTGCCTTCGTTTATCTTCAGGACTCTTAGTCCAATTTGTATCTTGTCCGTAGTCGGACGCTACCCGCTTCCGTTGTTATTTGGATCTTTGTATTGTATCTTTTGCTCTTGACTCGGTGAGTCGTTGTTGTATATGTTCTTTTGTGGGTTCCATCGAGAACTGTTGTAATGTTATCACAATTCCACCCGCATAACGTGTGTGTTGCGACGTGCACGTTATGCCTGGTGGGCGTCCTTTAGGATCGTTATTATGCGGATTTGGCTGGAACGCTAAAATCTACATAGTACCGATCTTGGGGCGTTACAAGCTCCTCCTGCATCGCATGCCTCCAGTTGGCGTCCAACTTGGCCTCATCGAATGAGCCAGGCTCTTCGGAGACGAGGAAGTGGAGCTCCTCATCGGGCTCCTGAGCCGGACCTGCGTCGAGCACGTTCTGAAGAGTGCGGAACCGGTGCTCGAGCTAGGTGTCGTCTTTTGCATCAAGCATACTTGCATACCTTGATGGTGGCGTGATGAACTCGACGCCAGTGACAGCCAGAGTTGATGATTCAACTGTCGGGTACCCCGGTGTTGTTGGAGAGCCGGCTGGGGGTGACTCACTCCCGGCTCCTGGAGTCGGGGAAGTCAGACTTGGAGAAGGTGGTGAGTCGGGTCTAGGACCCGCACTCCCGTACCCTGGAGTCGGCTGTGGCTCGAACACCATGTGCTCGACCGTGAAGGAGTTGGCTCCAAATGTGTTCACCGGAGAGTCCGGCGAACTCCAGTCCCAACGCTTGTTCTCGTCGAACACCACGTCGCGGGTGATGGCGACTCGGCCTATACCCGGTGAAAGTGCATGGTTGGCCCCATGTGTGGTTTTGGTAATTAATGACAATCTCTATGGACTAATGTTTGTATTGAGCTACTGTAGGTTGTCCATATGCAGTGCTTGATCTCCATTTGTTGGAATCAAGGCTAAGGGAAGAAGAGTATTTGTTGATCAAGGCTAAGTGCAAGTTGATCAACACTCATGGCCATGTGAAGATATGCTGAAGAGTTCCTCTCCCATATTGGTGTATGGGGGAGCAACATGTGAATCTTCACCAAGCGAAGCGCAATCAAGGAAGGTGGTTCATCTTGAGGAGATGAAGATCGTCTTCATCGACCTCAAGTGGATTGTGCGCAAGGCAAAGGTATGATCTTGATAGGGTTTCTATAATCTGGTCAAGGTGGTTCGTCTTGAGGAGATGAAGATCGCCTTCATCGACCTCAAGTGGATTGTGCGCAAGGCAAAGGTATGATCTTGATAGGGTTTCTATTTTACCGGTCTCATGATGTTAGTGATAGACCGGATTATAGGATAGATAGCCGTACTATCAAGAGGGGCTCTCGACCGAGTATCTTGATTGTATCGTTCATGGAGAGCTCAAACCTTTGCATCCTTACAATCATCTTTATTGGTTCTTATTTGGCTCTTATCGTGGTGTGGTCTTGGTGCTTGTCATGCTCGTCATGACAATGCCGAGTTCACCGAAAATGGCTTTCGTATGCGTCTTCTATTATGTTTTTGGTTTTGGAGATTTTGCCGGTTCATCCGTGCGGAAGGTTTCACTCTTCCATTTATTAGAAAAATCTCCCTTGCTTGTTTTCATATTTTCACTTTTTGTAGGGTAAGCTCTTGTCGTCCTCTTTCCAACAAAATTGGATTCACCTCGATCGGAGTTTCCCTGCGAAAGTTATTCAGTTTCTGGTTCTGCTGTTTTCCTGTAACCGGTAGTACCGGCCGGCCCATGGCCGGTAGTACCGGGCCTAGTACCGAGGCTACTTCCGCTTAAGTTTTTGAGCTTCTGTCTTTTTCCGAAAGTGGCCCGGAAGTTCTTCCGGTAGTACCGGGTCAATCGGTACTACTGGGACTTTTTCGGAAGTACCGGTGCCCAGTGCCGGGCCCACTTCCGGGGCTACTTCCGCCTGTTCTGGGACACTTCTGTCTCCGGCGGAAGTTGGCCCGGAAGTGGAAGCGGAACTACCGGCTATACCATAAGTACCGGGCTGTTTCCCGGAAGTTCGTCCTCGCGGGTTTTTTCGCTGCTAGCCGTTGGTGGGCTGTTTTGGGTGGGGGCGGAAGTACCAGACTTTGGGGCGGTACTACCGGCCCTGCGGGTTTCTCAGAGAGCCGTTGGTGGGCTGATTCGTGTAGGGTGGTAGTACCTGCCCCAGGGGCGGTAGTACCGGCCCTGCGCGAATCTGAGCCCAACGGCCAGTTTTTCAGGGCACCTATTTAAGGGGCCTTTCTTCCCCAATTGTTCTCCAACCACTTGAACCCTTTGCTATCTCTCTCCTCCATTGTTTTGACCTTGAAAAAGCTTGGGTTTCTCTCTATTCCTCCAATGATTCTTGCCCATCTTTAGGGATTCAAAAGAGGAGATCTAGATCTACTTTTCCACCAAACAATCTCTCCTCTAAGTGAGGGGAACCCTTTGGATCTGATCTTGGGATTCATTAGTTGAGTTCTTCTTTGTTCTTCCTCTCTTTTCCCCCCATAAGCATTTGTTTCTTTTGGTGGGATTTGGGAGTGAAGGATTTGACCACCTTGTGTGGTCTTGCCTTTTGCATTAGTTGCATCGGTTTGCTCTCTCCACGAAGATTCGTGGAAGTTGAAGGTTGAGAAGCTTGTTACTCTTGGGTGCATTGTGTTCCCAAGATCTTGTGCCTATTGGGTGCATTGTGTACCCTAGACGGTTGGTGGTGCCGCAAAGATTTCGAGTTGTGAAGCTTCGGGCAAGATTTGGGAGCCCCCAATTGAGTTGTGGTTGTGTGCCCCAAGAACGTTGTAAAGGCTCCGGATTCCGCCTTGAAGGATTCTGATAGTGGAAGGTGAACGAAACCCTTGGGTGCGGTTCATCGGAGAATATGGTGAGGCCTTTTGTGGCATCTTGAGTAGGCCTCTTGTGGTGAGCTCACACCCCTCCAACGAGACGTACTCCCTTAACAAGGAGGAACTCGGGAATACATCCTCGTCTCCGCGTGTCTCGGTTATTTCTATACCCGAGCTCTTTACTTATGCACTTTACATTATGATAGCCTTTGTGCTTGATGTCATATATATTGCTATCACCTTGTTGTTATATTGATTTGGCATAAGTTGTTGTTGCACATAGGTGAACCTAGTATATTAGGTTGTTGGCTTGTTAATTTAAACACCTAGTTTTATTCCGCAATTATCAAGCCTTAAACCGAAAAAGTTTTAATCGCCTATTCACCCCCCTCTAGGCGACATCGTTTGTTCTTTCAGCCGGGTCGTACGCCCGATAACCCTTCGTGCCGGGTTCATACCCCACGAAGATCATCGGCTTGCTGCGATCGTCGAGCTTCTTCAGCCCGGGTCGCGTCTCTCTGACATGCACCATGCACCCGAACGTGCGCATGTAGTGCACATCCGGCTTGCGTCCATGCCAGGCCTCGAACGGCGTCATGTCGTCCACGCTCTTGGTTGGCGACCTGTTCAAGATGAACACGGCCGTCGACACTGCCTCACCCCAGAACTCGTCGGGGACTCTCTTGTCCTTCAGCAGACTGCAGGCCATGCCCACAATCGTCTAGTTGCGTCGCTCCACGACGCCGTTCTGCTGCGGGGAGTAAGAAGCCGTCAGGTGATGCTCCACTCCGAGCTCCGCACAGTATGCCGTGAAGGAGCCGTAGGTGAACTCACCTCCGCGATCCGTCTTCAGCGTGTGCAGCTTGCAGCTGGACTCCGACTCGGCTCCCGCCTGGAGTCGGATGATGGCGGTTGCGGCCACGTCCTTCATCGCAAGAAGGGCGAGCCACATGTATCGCGTCAGGTCGTCGACAAGCAAAAGGAAGTACCTCTTGCCGCTTGAAGTCGCCGGGGTGATCGGCCCGCAGAGGTCACCATGGACCAGCTCGAGTCGCTCCTTTGCCCGGAACTTCGCCTGCTTGGCGACGGAGGCTCGCCGTTGCTTCCCTGCTAGGCAGGCGTCGCAGAGCTGGCTCACGTGCTCCACCAGAGGGTGGCCACACACCATGCCGCCTTTCGCGAGCCGGCGCAGGCTGTCGAAGTTGTGGTGCCCGAACCTCGCATGCCAAGTCCAGGCCGAGTTGGCACCTGCGTGCATTGCGAAGCACACAGGCTGGGCGACTCGCGCTGTCAGCTTGTACATACGGTTCGGCTCCCGCCTGACCTTCAACAGGAGCTGCCGCTCTCTATCACGCACCCGGAGGAGCCAGTCCTCGATCAGCGCCTGGCAGCCATTCTCGTCGAACTGGCCCAGGCTGATGATCTGCGTGTTCAACCAGGGTATGTACTACACCCCGGTGATGGCCCGGTGCTCGCCTGACTTGCAGACGAACAACACCGTCCCTTGCCCGCAGATTTCGACTCGCGAGCCGTCGCCGAACTTGACGGTTCCGACGATGCTGGTGTCGAGTTCTGCAAACGCGGCGCGGTCACCAGTCATGTGATTGGTGGCGCCTGAGTCGAGGTACCAGACGCCCTCCTTGCGCCAGGTTGACCTGCGCCTTCTCCTCAAGAAGGAAGAGGGCCGACTCCTTGCGAGTCGATAGGGTCGACTCCTCCTGAGTCGCCTTCTTCGGCTCCTCCTGAGCCGACTTGTCCCACTCCGTGACCCAATGGATCCGCGAGTGCTCCTTCGGAGGAGTCGACACTCCCTCCGACTCCGCCACCGGTCGAGTCCCTAACTCTACCACCGGTCGAGACGAGGGTGCCGCCTCCGATGCGCCCGACTCCGCCTGAGTCGACACTGGGAGTTGCGGGGCAGACACCTCGGTGCACGCCTGCATCATGAGCAGCGCGTCGTCGTTGTCTCCTCCGCCGTGCACGAGGTGGGCCTCGCCCTCCTCGCGCTTCTTCTTGCGACAGTCTCGCGTCCAGTGGCCGACGACTCCGCTGTATCGACACGACTCCTTCGTATCGCGGTTCCCAGTGCCTCTCGCACCCGGGTTTTCCTTGTCGCATCTGCGCGGCTTGCTGCCGCCGCGTCCAGCTTGGCTGGACGATGAGCCTCCATCTCGCAGCTTCATCCGCGCAAACCACTCCTCTTCAGAAAGAAGTATCTTGCCGGCTTGCTTGACCACCGGCTCCTCCAGCTCGTAGTGCTCCTCAGCCGCCTTGAGCCGGCCGATGAGCTCTTCGATGGAGAGCGTGTCGAGGTCGAGCAGGGTCTCGATGGAGCATGCCATCTGCGAGAACTTCTTGGGCACAACGGAGAGAAACTTACGAATGAACTCCGGCTCGCCGACGATGATTCCGAGTACGCCGAGCTGCGAGACGAGGGACGACAGGCACGTGCCGAAGTCGTCGATGTCCTCGCCGTCCGCGAACTTGATGCACTGGAGCTGCTTCTTCAGCGCCGTTGCCTTCACCTCACACACCTAGGTCACCCCGAGTCGCATCGTCTTCACCGTGTCCCAAGCTTCCTTCGCCGTCTTCTTGGCGGCGAGGGTGGAGATCATCTCCGGCGGGACGGAGCGCAGCAGATACTCCATCGCTGCACGGTCCGTCTCGCGCTCCGGCGTCCCGTCGCTGACGGCGACCTAGACCTGCCTTGCCTCCAACATGACCTGCATAAGGAGGACCCAGTCCGCGTAGTTCAACCGCGTGAGCATCGGCCATGAACAACCGGAATCAGGACAACTCGCTGGAGTACCACCGAGCTTCCGCTAGCCTTCTGCTCCTCCGCCGCGAGCTTGTCCGCCCCGGGGATGAGCACGCCTGTCTCCGGTGCCATCTCCGGCGAGCTCTCAAACTCACAAGGCTCTGATACCAATTGTTGGCCCTAATACGAATCGCAAGAGTGAGAGAGAGAGCGGGAGATTAGAGCACCGGGAGAGAGAGTGAAGGGGAGGTGTGTTGACTACAATGTTTGTGTCGTGGTGGTGTCACGGCAGATGCCATATAGGCTTGATGTGGGGCCGATTGGACGCTGGAGGTACCGGGGAGGGCTTGCACGCACTGCGTACAGACACGAACACACACACT
>QRDG01000759.1:0-190157 GCA_012064385.1 Puccinellia tenuiflora | reverse complement strand
ACTGTTGTAGCAGACACATGGAAAATTTTCCAAAAGGTCTAACCTCTTGCTAGAAATCCAATAAGAGCAGTGCTACGCGTCCGACGTTTCTTGTACAACGTCTGTCCTACGCACTCAGCAGTCCGTTGCTTTGCATCAGCTCACGAACGAAAACCGTCGGATTTGTGTGTCGTACAGTGATCGGATGCAAAGCAATTTCGATCCAATAAAATTGTCGTGTAGGAAACAATCCATAAGAATTTTGGTAGATTCATACTTCTTAACTAAATGGGCTCTTTTTTTGAGAGAAGAATGGTACTAGAAAATAGTTCTAGCATTACACCTTAGAAGTTCCCTTTACTGAAAACTTAAATTCTACACACACAAATAATCTTTATAATTCCGTTGAATCAAACAAGTGAACATTCACATGATGTCTATCTTAAAACAAACAAAAAATTGCGAGTGTCTAGATTACAAATAACGTATGGTGGTGCAAGTAGCTATTGATTTCGAGCGGCAAAGCCCGAGGGAACCAGAGATGGATGAATGAACTCGACGGACGGATGGATGTGAAATGTGAGGAGCTTTGTTGTCAGGCTACTCTGCGACGATGAAATCAAGAAAGCAAAGGACGGACAGGAAGGCAAAAAGGAGCGGGCAAAAGAATCAGTGCTCAAATCACATCCAACCGTCCCTCCTCACCCGTCACCTTCACCCACTACACCACTCTTCCTGCTTCTTCCCACGATGATGATGAATCAGACGAGAGGTCAGAGCTGAAAATTCGAGCGGTGGGGCCCACACGGGGACAAGCCCACGAAACCGTAATAAATGCCCACGTCTCAGATTACAGGACGTGTAGCGGTAGCGGTTTTAAAAAAAGATTAGATCTTGTGAATTTTTTAAATGAGGCTCATTTTCTTTTCCCCATTTTGGAGCTAGGAAAATTTGTAGGTTTTACCACAAGAGAATGAGGTAAATTTGCAAGAATTGGTATAGAAAATTGCAGGATTGAATCTTGGCGCATAAGGCACACATCCATCACATCAGAGAATCCTAAGAGAGACACTGAGCGAGCAGGATTATAATCAGTGAGAGCTAGCTTGACTAACCACCTGCGCCACCGCTCACCTAGGCAGGCAGCAGCGCATCTATAACCTCCACCGCTTCGCTTCCGAGAGCGACACTCTCATCGAAGTCTCGCTCAGCAGCCTTTCTCCACTCGCTCTGATCCATCCGTGCGTGCCCGCGGCGGGATGAAGCAGCCGGCGGCGAGCCCGGGGCGGGCGGAGAAGCAGCAGCTGCCGGCGCCGCCGGGGCTGGCGCGGCTGCTGCTCAGCAAGAGCCGGCGCGGGGCGCGGTCCCGGCGCGCGCCGGCCACGTCGCCCATGTTCGTGTCCCGCGGCCGGAGCCGCGCGGCGGCGGACGGGGAGCCGTCGTCGCCCAAGGTGACGTGCATTGGGCAGGTGCGGATGCGCAAGGGCAAGGGCAAGAAGACGAAGGGGGCGACGGCCGCGGCGGCCAAGCCGGAGAAGACCAGGGGGTACTGCCGGTGCCTCAAGAAGGCGTTCCTCTGCGGCGGGCTGTTCGGCTTCGACCGGAGCGGGCGGAAGCACCACAAGGCGCCGTCGCCCGTGGCGGAGCGGACCCGCCGCTCGCCCTGGGTGTTCAGCAGCAGGGACGTGGCCGTCGCCGTCGCGCCGAAGCCGGCGGGTCCGAGGAGCGAGCGCGGCGAGGAGGAGGAGGAGGAGGACGACCAGGAGATCGGGGTGGGAGTCGGGGTCTTCTGCTCGGTGGAGCCGGACGAGGCGGAGGAGCAGGGGATCGGCGCTGACAAGGAGGAGAAGGACGTCGACGAAGAGGAGGCGGAGCTCGTGTCGTCGGCGACCACGACGCCGCCCAAGAACGCGCTCCTCCTCATGCGCTGCCGCTCGGCGCCGCAGAACCGCTCGTCCCCGCTCATCGCCCGGTTCGCCGCGGCCGCCGCGCCCTCGCCGGTCCAGGAGACGGTCGATTTCGCGGTGGAGACTGCCGCAGCTCGGGCGTCTCCCTCCCCGCGCAAACCGGAGATGGTGGCGGTGGAAAGGGAGGACGAGAAGTGGCAAGAGATGGTTGCGAGCGCCGCGCAGGAGCGACAACACCAAGACGATGTGCGTGCAGAGCAAGAGAAGGAAGACGAAGACGACGACTACGACGAGGATGAAGAGGCAGAGGAGCTGAGGTGCTCGTCGGCGCGGCCGCTGGTGCTGCCGAGGTGCAAGTCGGAGCCGGCAACGACAGCGGCGGCGAAGATGGCGGCCGGGATCGGCGCCGAGGCGGCGCCCTCCGGGTGCTTCTGGGGCCACGGCGGGAGCAGCGGCCGCCGGAGGCACGTGACGCCGCTCTCGCCGGCGTCCGCCGCTCCGGTGGCCTTGGCCGGTCACTGACACCGAGTAGTGGGGACCCTGCAGGCTGTTAATCCTGTACGCTAGTAAGGTTTTTTCTCTCTTTTGTTTATGTGGCTGATTAAAAATTTAGGACGGCAAGCTGTAATTTCCCGTTGGTAGATGCAATCTCATTGCTTTGTCTCGAGGCAAAGATGCTTGTAAAAAGGTTTGAATCACGCTGTAAATCTTCTCCTGTTGCCACTAGTACTTTATGTACTGCTTGTCTACTATACAACCATCGTGTAAAACATGAATCGTCTCTTAATTCAACCATCTGTGCTATCACCAGTCAGTACATCTATACCAGTAATCTGGTATAATACCTGTACTAGTATACAAACAAGTACTAGTACCGTATAATACACAGTACTCTGCACACAACGGAAATTTACTCACCACTGCTAGTAACCCTGTCCATGTTTGAGAAGCAAAAAGACGTTATTTGTGCCGAGGAAATCCCGAGCAGCTATCGCTTTCAGGCCTCTGTTTGCAGCAGCCATCTCGTTTTCGTGATAGCTACAGCTCGTAGATAAGGTAAAAGATTGTGACCGTGACGCTTCAGAGAGGCACTGTCTAAAAAAAAGCAGAGAGAATTAGAGAGATAAATAAGAGGTTTGACTTGGAAACAATGACAGGGGAATCTAATTAACACTCACATAACATAATGCAGCGGACCGACCGTGCGTGGTGGACACGTGCAGGGGAGGGTGCACAAGTTGACCTGCAGGTTCAGCGAGCGCGAGTAGGGAGCATGGTCTAGCAGAGTTAAGTATTTTTAGATAGTTGATTGGTAGAGTAATCTGTATAGTACGTCCCATTGTAGCAGCACTAGCGGCAAGTAATGACTGTCATCTCGAGATCTACAACTGCTGTTCAACATGGATGTATCATGTCTGTAAACATGCAACTATGCAAGGATCTCCTCTTTTTTAAACGCTTCACGAAACATTACCGCGTCCAGACCAGTTCACAGAGAACCATGGAGAATGACACGTTGCAACTTCCGAAAAAACCAGCCTTGGTGGCTTGGGATTCTTGGCATCTCTGATCGGCTATACCTTGGTTCTCCTGCTTCTACCGATGTTCCTGCAGCTTTTGGTTTGCTGATTCTTTAGGACGGCGATAAATAGCAGAATTCCTGCACAGTTCCTAAACGGAAAATTTGATTCAGTGTAGCTGCTCTAGTTGTACATCAGTTAGTAGACATGGAAGTGCGTACTGACCCCCCACTCCTCCTTTTATCATCGCAACATTTTTTTGAACAAAACAAACAATTTGCCTCATTTTATTTAAAAAAGTTGAAGAGAAATTACCGGTTCATTTGCAGGGGAACTGGCCGAAAACCCATACAAATGCACCAATATCATCGTGGAACACGACCACATTGGGCACACCACCACAACCAACCTGGCTACCCACACAACACAAACGCACAAGGAGACCGCGTCGAGGTTGCCGCAAAGCGTCATCGTCGTCGCACCTCCCCGAGGCGTCAATTCCAACATCATCCGCAGCTTCCCAAACAGACTCTCACAAACGGCATCGGACCCCAAGTCGGCCTATGCCAACATTGGCCACACGCACCAAGGACATCGCACATTATAAATGCACACACCCGCATCCGTCTTCATACATCACAGGACAAGGACATCCAAAAATTGTTGCCCATGGTCTGCTGCAACTAGAATGCACTGTTTACACGGGACCAAGTTACAAGTGATGATAACTTGTACAATAACAATTGAACCAGGTCACATGAAACCACAATCTACTACAGAACTGGTAGCAAAACTCTTCTGCTGAACACAGCAAGGCAGGTCTATAACTTTTATAAAAGCAAACTAGAAAATGGACAGGCCTGCCTAAGAGAACCGTCCCAATGCCAGTACTGAAATGACAAAACTTGAAGAGTAGGTCATGCTTACCAGTGGAGGCACCTGTAGTGACCATCAAAAATAAAACATCACCTGTCCTGTTGGCGCAAGACAACCCGCAGAACTCTGCTTACCGATACTCCTGGTTTAACTGAGGTTACTGAGTCACACGGGAACTCCGAAAAATACAACACCAATCGCTTGCTATGCTTTGCAAAGCACAGATGAATCAACAGCTGCGAGTAAAACTGAAGGGCTCTGTTTATTGACAGCCACTCCAGGGATAATTTATTCTCCATCAAACAGCATGGCAATAAACATCTAAATTAGTGCCTCGAACCCTAAATACAATGATGGTACAAACAAACATCCACATGTATAGTCTTGCATCCAGGGACGGCCTCCCTATTCCATCTCTCCAGTAACGAAAGTAAAAAAAAAAATGTACAAGCTGCTCCAGTAGCCACATTAACTTGATTCCCAGTTAGAAAATTTCTATACCAACCTAGCAGACAAAGAAATACATAAGTCACACTAATAAATTTGTAAAGAAATAAATAGATAAGTTCATTTAAATTATTTATTTAATAGAAAAACTTCATGCACCTCTGTGCTATTTTGCCCTATGGCTTTCTGACTAGATCCTCGACAAACAGTAGCATAACCAATAAGGAAGATTCTTGTTATATGCAATGTTCAAATCATACCGCTCAGAAGACAACGATCAGATAGTTACTAAACATATGAAACCTGAATTACTTCCCATAATAATCATACCACTTAGATGGCAATGAAGCAGCTGTCAGAAACTACACGGTTTTGGCACTCAGTCCAACAATAGCTTTGGCAGGGCAATCCAAGATTAGAAAACATTGGCAATGTCTTCTTTCGTGTGCACCAACCAAGCTACCGGCTAAACTTCAAAAATCAATAAAATAACCTAACAGGCTAGCTTATCATGTAGGAGCTAAATCACTTAGCTCCCTTCTAATAAGGTTGTGCACTTGTGCTTCACACACACACAGACACCTCACTCTTGCACTTTCACACTAGGAATATATGAAGCTCTATATGTCTTCTCAACATATCACACAAGCTTAGTTACATGGGAGGGGTGTTACGCCTATTTATACTTGTACATGACTCTTTAGATTGTTGCCGTGTGGCACAATCCAAACCCTACACCATACTTCTAGAGTACTCTACAAACTCTAGATATATTTCATACTACACCTAAATATCTTACTCTAGAACATTCCTAATTCTAGAGTTCTCCCTACATAGCCTGGATACTTCATGACCTACCAGAAACTTCATGCACCTACCAAAAGCTTCATGCATAGATATGACAAGATTACTTCTAACAATCTCCCCCTTAATCTTGTCATATCAACTAGATCTACTAAGCCAGAGCACCTGGACCATGTGCTTCATCTTGTGACGGCCTCGCACCGCCTCACGCCTAGCAACAGCATCACACCTTGCTTGTCAGCCTCACACTGAACTAATGTCGGTCTCACACCGACCTTCCAAGTACCAGTGGCATCACACCACAGTTGTCGGCCTCACACCGACTCTTCCACTTGACGATGGCATCACACCACCATCATTGGCTTCACACCAACCTTTTTAGTGACTATGGCATCACACCATAGTGGTCGGCCTCACACCGACACCCTCTACGACGATGGTATCACACCACCGCCTGTCCACAATCTCCAACAGTATCACACCGTTGGGCATACACTTTGAACACCCCTCTCACAGGAGTGTTGGCACATTGTCGACTCCCATCTTCTTTGGGCTTTCCTCACTCTTCCACATCCTCGGCTCTCTCTTCGATTAACCTTCTTGTCGCACGCATGCAGTAGCTTCACCATGTTGCCTTCACAGCTCCACGACCACCACACCAGCATGCCTCACGCGGCGACTTCAGCTTGTCATGGATGACGCCTTCGCAGCGCCGGTCACCACGCCATCTTGCCACAACATCATTGCTCTGTTGGCTTCACACCAACTCTTCCATGATGATGATGGCATCACACCACCACCATCAGGCTAGCGGTATCAGCGGTATCGCACCACTGCCGCCTTCTCTTGGCAGCATCACACCGCCTTCTCTTAGCAGCATCGCGCGCAACCAGCAGCTATGGGCATCAGACCGCCAACAACCTCCACCTTTCGCGGTCGTCCTCCACATCGCATGGAGTCCATCGCCGCCGCCCTCAGATCTTGAGGCTCTGATACCAATTGTTGGGAGCTAAATCACTTAGCTCCCTTCTAATAAGGTTCTGCACTTGTGCTTCACACACACACAGACACCTCACTCTTGCACACTCACACTAGGAATATATGAAGCTCTATATGTCTTCTCAACATATCACACAAGCTTAGTTACATGGGAGGGGTGTTACGCCTATTTATACTTGTACATGACTCTTTAGATTGTTGCCGTGTGGCACAATCCAAACCCTACACCATACTTCTAGAGTACTCTACAAACTCTAGATATATTTCATACTACTCCTAAATATCTTACTCTAGAACATTCCTAATTCTAGAGTTCTCCCTACATAGCCTGGATACTTCATGACCTACCAGAAACTTCATGCACCTACCAAAAGCTTCATGTATAGATATGACAAGATTACTTCTAACATATCAAAGTTCAGAAGCAAACCTAAGCATAAAAGATCTTTGGAATAATATATTCATCCACTTCATGTTGCACTAATAAAAAGAATCGGCGACAGACTGCTTCTATTTATTGAGCTTTATTTTGGAACTTTTATCACATAAAAGAACTACCAAGCACTGCTTGACGAAGAAGCTAAACACTACAGGAAAAGATGAATGATTGGTCAAGCTCACCATCAGAGTCCTCTATGCAGATCCCTCATGAAACACTTGGAAGTTTGTAGACGAGGTGAGGCAACAAAGCATATATGCTTGCATTTCTCTTTACATCAACCAGAATAACCTGATAACCCTCAGTAAAAATCAGGACTTCTGGAAGGGTTGCCAATGCAAACTCAGCTATCCCATTTAGATGTCCAAGCTACTCCGAATCAGTATCTATAGATAAACAAAGTCTAGGCCTGACAGACCGAGACCGAGGCTGGCGAGGATGAGAAAATATTTTTTCAATCCTTCTTGGATTTAAACTAGCTGTGTTATGTCTGTCATTGTTTGTGCTGGGGAGCGCAGAAGCTGCACAATTAGGGAAAATAATTATGAGAACACCATGAACCAATTAAAACAGTTGCAACTATGGTATGTTGAAGAATACATGATTTATACAGGTCGGAATATAGAGCAACAAATATTAGCGAGCAAAGGCTAGAAGATCACAATCTCAAAATTCAGTACACTTCATTGCTACAAAAGGTTTTAACAGAGTATAAAATATTTCTTTACAACTCTGATAACCATCGAACTGATACTCTCCTATCAGAGGAACATACATTGAAGATAACCCTTTTGTAAGCATCATTCTTTTTCTATGGAATAATATATCGGTCATTACTAGAAAATTAAGAGAAATTCGGGGGGATGATAGCTATTTCAGTTTCACAGTTCAGCATAACTAGACAAGTACAAACGTAAACCCTCTGTTAAGATAGTAGGATTTTCTAATTTTGCTGGCGTAACATATATGGAAAGAACTTTTGGACTCATAGAAATCCAAGGACAGACAGAAAAATGGGACAAAAGGACAAAGTTGTTGCTATGGTGTGTTCCGTGTAAGATCAGCTTTAAAGTAACCACTGAGTAGTTTATAATGTACAGCTATAAAAAAGCTCTATGCTCTGCACTCTGGAGCTTCTGAAATGGTGCACAAACCGAAGGAAATTTAAATGCATAAAAGGGAGACGAACCAGCATCAATTAATGGTTCTACTTCCGCCTCATTTGACTGAATTTGTTGCTGCGAATTTAAACCATTAGCAGGTGCAGACTCTTCAATACCACCTCCACCAGCCGCAAGTGTAAGAGAGATCCAATCATCAGCCTGAAGCCCATTTGATGCATTCACACGCTCACTCGGTTCTTCATGAAGGGGAACAGAAGAAGGTTGACTTGGTAGAAAAAGTTGCAAAGAAGGATCGTCACCAGCGAAAGCCAATGGGTTATCAACCAAGCTCCCATGCAGTTCATTACTATTGCGGCAAACTGGGAGATCACGAGCTACAGAAGCCTCCTCTAAGCCAACATTACAATCAAGGGAATAGTCGTTTGGTGGAATGCTGAAGGAACTGTGCAAACCAACAGAAGTATTGGCAGTATCGCTATCATTTCCAAAAAACTGGAAGCCTTGCTCCGGCTGCGGATAAGAATGCATTTGCCAATTATTCATCTCAAAATCATCGGCATTGGTGCTTAATAAACCAAGGCTGCTAGTACCAACGCCAGCATCTTCCTGGTATCTTCCACTAAATCCAGCACCATTGGTGGCAAAAGGAAAACCACTGTCATTTGCAGTAGTATTGTCATACACAGGCGGTGGACAAACGATGTTATCGTTCTCTTCATCAGAATCACTAAGAACAATGACATCTCCAACATTATGCTGTTGCTGTGATGTATCCTCTGCATTATACGTGTGGCTAAAATTGAGAGGAAAACTGTCAAACTCATGACCATTGTTCAATGATAAATCGATATGCATACTGCCCTCTTGGTTCACACTTGTATCCTCCCCATCTCTGTAACTCCCAGTTGGACTATTGCTCACAGGAAAAGTGTTAGGAGCACGGAAAGTAATAACGTTCTGGGTGTGGTTTCCTACCACAGAAGGCTTCTTGTCATCTACTTTGTTACTAACTTCCCAAATTCCATTTTTTCTCTTGATTCCGATTTTTAAACTCTTATTATGTCCATCAGAAGTACCTTCTATCTTGAGTTCATTGAAGTTCTCAACACCAGGTTTCACATCTTCACAAAGGGTGCCATCAGGCATATGCCACTGAGATAATTCTCTAGTTGATACATCACCCTTTACACGCCAAGATCCATCAGGTTTAATATCAATCTCATTGACATCTTCGTTGCAATCGCGCAACTGCGTCACAAAGAAAATATCAACAAAAGCAATAAGATCAAACACAAAACAGATGCGAAGGTACAATGAAGACCTACCAGAGAAGTAATCCTATTGAAGTAAGGATCAATCCTCAAGTTCTCAAGAGAGTAGTTCTTTAAACATATTGGGCACTGCCACTGCAAGGAAGTAAGAACAGAGCAATCAGAGAGATTACAAGCATACCAGACCATATTCATGTCAAAAGATGGGCTTTCACCTTGCAGAAAATCACTACATAGGGAAGAAGAACATTGTACATTCTTATCACAACATAAAGGAACATAATGAAAGAAACACTTCATATTCCTGGATGCACATACACAATGTGTTGCTGTGCACGAATAAGCACAAAATCTAACCTTGCGGGACCGCTGATTCAGTTCCACGAAAGTGTCAAGATCAAAACAACCCATGTGAATGCAAGGCTTGAACCTTCCAGCAGTCTTCATTCTGGATCCACTATTCTGAAAATACACAAAAATTCGTTTCAAATCTTGCATACAACAGAAAAATAATGGTTGTCCAAGATTGGCAAGAAAAGGCACTGTAGGTTGTCAAAGGGGCATGGCCGCATAGGCATGCCAAAAATTGTAATAATTCAAACAAGGACAGACCTTTGGCACATGGCCAAACAACTAGTAGGGTGATCTGGGTACAAACCATACTAACCCTTAGCTTATAACAGTAGCCACAACATATATTGACAAAGAAAACCATTATGGTCAATTATTTTTGCATCTGAAAGATGCAAACTCAGCTAACAGAGCAAGGAAATATTAGCAAACAGACAGACTAATTACTGACCACGATGCAAGCATACAATACTGACGATATATGCTGAGTCGGCCAACGAATCATAATAACAGTTACACACAAGATAACTCACAGGGCAACGAAGGTTGACTGTAACAGATTCAGCAACCACTTCCAAATCACTGTCACTATCAGCATTCTCTGCAGTGTCTCCACCTCCGAGACAGCGCCGAACACGAGTAAGAGCATCCTCAAAAGACTCGCCTTCAGCTTCCCTTGGGACTAAATTTAAAACCTGGATACCGATAATAATGTTAACAGAAGCAACAAAACCAGCGTTTGCTAGCTAAGATTATAACTGGTGGTTGTACAGGCACGAAACAACCCAAACGACATACAGAAAGCATTTAGTTAATCCATTTTGTACAATATACAAGGATACCATACTACTGAAATATGTCCCCTTTCGACCAAGAAATTATGTAATATGGCGAGACATTTCCAATGCATATCGACTGGTCACAAATGGAAAAGTAATGCAACAACCCATTCAAACTAAAAGTCGCGAGCAGTTCAAGATGCTAGAATATTTATCAAACATTTATCATCGCTACTCACATTACAGGACATCAAACTCGGGAATGTTTGACGGCACGGATTCCTGGACATGAACAACTCATTCAAACATTTACCATCGCCACTCTACCAACATTCAGGACATTAAACTCTAGAATGTTTGACGGCATGGATTCCAGGACATCAAGAGTTTTCGATCCTGGAATCCATGCCGTCAAACATTCCAGAGTTTGAGCTAGATTTAAAACAATCTATATTGGCTATATATATAACAAATTATCAAGAATATATATTTAACATAAGATTTATTAGTACTCCCACCATTTTAACATTATAAAAGCATGTTTAGTTTCGTTAAGACAATGCTTTGATCAACAGTTAATCAAGTAATAAATGGTTTATATGATTACAAAATCATATTCAAAAGTACTTTTCAATGAATTTAATGACCATTAATTTTTATGTCACAAAAATAATATAATAATAGAGTAACTTTCGGTCAAACCCTTAATGATACTAAGTAGTAAACACGGCTTATAATTTGAAAAGGGAGGTAGGGCAGTGCATCTTAATGTTTTAAAAACCAAAAAGTAATGGTGGCAGTTTTTTACAAAAAGTAAATAATGTAGAAGATTTGGAAAAGTAAATAAGTCAAACAGAAAAACAAAAATATGGTTCAGACATGTGCTGAACTACAGAATTTCCTATTTCAAATCATGTGTCACTCTCGGTCATCATAGCAAAGATAACTCGAGTTCAAAAGGACCATCAATGTGTCGCTGACATGTGGCTCGATGGCTCACTTGTCTGCATCACATGTGATGTATTTTTCAACTGCACATCTTTTGCGATAGTACTGAGCTAAGTTTCTCTTTAAAAGGAGGCTAGTCCAGTCAAATCAACAAAGGCAACTGAGTGATAAGTGAACATGAAAACAGCACCTCCTACCAGAATTTTAACTGAACAATATTAATTGAAAATGACAAGTCAAAACCTGAGGAACAGTCCTCCTCCTAGCAACTCGCACTCCAAAGCAAAATGTTCGAGTATCAACCCTCCGTAAGCAGATTTTATTAGTGCCTTCTCTACTGCATGTGGTTATCTGCAAATGAACAAAAAAAATGAGGATGGAAATTCAAACCATGCAAAGAAGAACTTGGGACACAGAATTAAAGTAAAAGTGCGGAAATCAGTACTAATGTCTAAAGAGTGAATGTAGAATGTTTTTTTTATGCACCAGAATTGTTATCCAATCTCTTATCTGTCGACAATGTATACTCGAACGGTCCCAACATGAAACTAATCAGTACTAATGTCTAAAGAGTGAATGTAGAATGTTTTTTTTATGCACCAGAATTGTTATCCAATCTCTTATCTGTCGACAATGTATACTCGAACGGTCCCAACATGAAACTGGATGTGGTTTACTGCCAGTTTTTACCTAGACTACCCAACTCCACTTGTTTATTCATGAAATCTTTTTTTGAGTAAACGGCAGGACACTGCCTTTCAATTAGAAGAAAATAATTTTTACTAGGTTTTAAGGGCAACAGAGCACCCTGGGAAACCCTTGATAATGCGACATGGGGACTACTGCCGAATGTAAAAATTACTAGCCGTGTGTAACCAGTTGTCTGCCAAAGCCATCTCGGCCACCTCGGCATATGTTTTGTGGTTGCCGCCGAAGCTCTCCGGTTGCTTTCTTTCCAAACGTGCCACAGGACATAGATGAGGTGTCCATTTCGGTGCCGAGTTTTGACGGTTGAGAGATGACATCATTTTTTGCCACCACTCATTCACCGAGTCAGATTGGCGCAAAGGCGGCTCTGGAAAAATGGGACACCAATACATCGTGGGAGAGGCGCGACTAGCAAGAGGGGTTGTGCAGGCACCATCGGATTCCAAGGTTCTCCGCGGTGAGAGTTTTCCCATGGAGCACCAGCCAAGCAAGTAATTTGCATTTTCATACCGTGGTGGCCTTCCAGCATAAGGAGGTGCGAAACTTCTGCTGTCTTCCAAATAATTGTGCGGTGCAGGCGAGGCGGCAGAGTATTCTCCCGAGGTGGTCCAATTCCAGGAGATGGAATCCAGACGAGCAGGGTCAGTTCCTTGGTTTTGATGCAGAGTCCAGAGGTCAACAGATTCATAGAGCTGGCCCGGGGTAGAGAGCCGAGCGACCGCTGTTACCCATCTTTGATTTTCAAGCTCCTGTTGCACTATGCAGCTCCAGGTTTAACCCTTTTATTCAGAAGTTGAGTACAAAAGTGTATCAACGGCAGAGGGGGGGAGGGGGGTCAAATCATGCAGCCTTTCTAGTGTTGGTGCAAGTGGAGATGTGATGGCGGGTTTAGTTCCATGTTGGAAGCTTAATGTGAGTGGCCCTAGCGTACAGTGCTTATTGGGTCCAAACGTAGCACCTTCAGCATACTGATTGTTGGGTCCAAGTGTCCAACTGTAGCACCTTTGGGTTTTACACGAAGCAAGGATAAAATTGTAAACCAGGAGTTGTACGAGGGATGGCCCATCCCAAAAAGTA
Organism: Puccinellia tenuiflora; assembly: GCA_012064385.1. Lineage (NCBI taxonomy): Eukaryota > Viridiplantae > Streptophyta > Magnoliopsida > Poales > Poaceae > Puccinellia > Puccinellia tenuiflora. The sequence goes on along the minus strand of QRDG01000759.1, from coordinate 176,928 downwards.
TAACAAAGACAAAATCCATTTTTTTAACAGCGTCTTGATTCTACCAATGGGACAGAATAAGAATGCACTCACCAGTGGCCCATCATCCCGTCCATTTATTCCTAGTAACTGAGAACCGGGTCTGGTCACTACTCGTACAGGAATACCTGAATAGAGAAAAGACACTAACTTTCACACTGATAATTCCGAAACTATCAGTAAAATACATCCTACAAGGCTACAGCAGCTCAGATGTAGCACATATGTTAAGAGAAAGTGTACAGGATACAAGAAAATATTGAAGCTGATATGAAATTCATATTCAACTTAAACCTAGTTATAATATAAAATTGCCAGCAGTACCATTCACTTCCAGCTCTGCATACTGGGGCCACTGCATCCTGAACTGAACCTTGTCGTTCATAAGAATGCACCAAATCTGTCCAAATTACGTCCTCTGGTTAATAAGACAGTACAACAGAACAACATGTATAGCCCAGTCACAGGGTACATCTGCAAGCTAACAACTGAGAACGCTACTCTTCACGTACAAGACAAGCTTTTATATATGGTTAAAATGAAAATCTCAATAAATGCAAAATTGAACAGTTAGCTAGTGAGCATGTATAAATATGGATATCCCATTTTACATTGCGTCTCTTTCAGCATCCAGTACAAGGGATAGTGCATATACTATTCATGTAAGTGTAAATTCGATGATACTGATATATTTCAGATGCTTAAAACCTTAGACATAAACCCATATTTACGCCATACTACTCATGGGGTTGAAACATAGTATATTATCTTTAGAATAGGAAGACAACATTTCAGAATTCAGGTGCGCAAAGGCATAGCAGTACCATGCCATGATAAATTGAGGTGAGTCCTAAAACACGGTACTGTAGCTTCAAGTGTACTATTCATGGGCGCTATTTGCTTGCTAGAAATTAGATTGATCTGGTTAGTTTGTGTTGGGCTGAATTTGTGTACGAGTTAGTTTAACCCAAGTGGCTTGTGTATGCTTATGTATATCTATATATAGCAAAGGAAGAAGGTGCATCCAGAATCAAGCACAAAACTCTCCAGTGTGGATGCTGATCGTTCGTGAGTATGTTTCTTATTACAAATTATTTATTAGGCTCAATCTAAGTTCTATTATTTGGATACTGGCATTTTACATTCTTTAATCAGGCAAAACATGAATTGAGCAAAGTCCTGCTGTGGTATTTCCCATGACTGGCTATTCTAGATCTATTCCTCCCTGATCTGCGCCCACATTCAGTTAGAGACATTCTAAATCAAGTCGTCACTGTCTCATTTCTCTATTACAGGTGTTTACCCTGTTGTAAATTATCAGTCACAATAGTAAGGACGAGTTCACTAAGAATTCAGGCATGGAAAATTAAGATTTTCAGGAGAGCATACCTGTAGATCATATTCTGATCTCTGAACTGTTTCCCTATCTGCTCGAGAAAGTTGGAAGCTTTTCTCCACGGTTTGAAGTACACTTGTTCTACAGATAAGTGACTACGTGAGGATTTAATACGAATAAATTTACACATCAGTAGTGACAAATTTATGAAACCAGACAATGCAAAGCAAGTCTTTTAAAATCATAATTTATCTATTAAATGTCCTAAGCACGTCGCTATAGAGCTAGCTACCGATCACCTTAAATAAAGGTACACATATACTACCTCTGTCTAAAACGTCTTACATTAAAAAACGGAGGGAGTATAATATAACCTTGGGTAATATACAATGAAGTAATTAATATGCCACGGAAATTTACTGACAAGCCTTTGAATAAATGAGTTGTCATTTCAAACTTACAAAATAAAAACAGAGAGCAAGTTCGAGTTCAATAACAGACTTCAAGAGGAATGACTAACAAAAGATAATACTATGTTTCTCGTCTGTACTAAGAGCAGAACACCGACATCCATGAGCAGAAAAACAAAGCAATGCAATCTACCGTGCGTTTCCCTCCTAAAATTAGAATCGAGTATAGTGAGCACCCAATGTGCTCTTCCCATGTTTTCTTCCAGAAAGAGGGATGGGAATCATTATGAATAATGTTATACATAATGGTTATCAGTTAAAACATACCAGTACCAAGATGTCATCTTATACTCACCCATCATTTGCAACACCAGATGATATGAATTTCAGAGGGGGTAATGGATTTCCTGTAGTGACCCAAAACCTGCAAATTTAGAAGATTGCAACTTCAGCAAATGAAAACTAGAATTAAAGTTCCCAGTCCACACATGAAAGCAGGGGAGTGAATCAACCTAAGAAACAACATATCCATAAAAGCGCTTCAGCTTAAATGATGCTTTCTACATAAACAGTGCATGATACAGAGATAAACCTCTACAATGCTATTTAGATTTTCAGATTTCAGAGGCCCTCATTACATTTACAAAGTTCGCTACTCCGTAAGGGGACAATTAACTCAGGATTCTGAAAGTTTTGGTAAAATCAGAAATATGTACTTGTATATAACTACACGGAGTGGGAAGCAAAGTAACTCCAATTGTGCCAAAACGTAGTGTGACATTACTTCATGTTTGTGCCAGCATGAAATAAACCTGGCAGTCCCAGAAACAATAAGTTGGTGTTTAGTAAGCACAATGTGGAGCAATTACAGAATACGCACGCATAGCAGTTTAGATAACAAATGAGTTCGCGTAGAAGTCTTGACGCATGGTCAACTACATTCCCAAAATACTCCATTCTCCAGGAAAATGAAATGGCAAGTTAACAGCATTCATCGCAACACTAACCTATAACTACTACCAGTTGAGCAGATACAGAAAGAAGAAATTAATCAGCTTGATTTACCATAATATGCAATTGAATTTAATTAAGCAAATTGTATGGAAGGTACACTCTGGAGGATGCTAATCACTTCCAAAATTACAACTGGAATTAGAATTGTTTGTTAAGCTCTAGTGACAGACATAATGATTGCAAAAAAAATGCACTGCACAATAATAAGCATGTATCAGATAAAAAAACTGAGCTCAATACTAACAAAGAGCATGCAGAAGCAAGACATACGGATCTGCCCGACTCAGTCGGCACAATTCACAGTAGAAATGGGGTGGAACTTCAGGGCTAGCACCCTCAGTGGGCTTATCTGGGACAAGCACACAGCTCATATGTTGCCACACATGACATCGGTCTTCCTCACACTGCAGAAAAAACACAATTCTCAAAAAGGAATGGCAGCATAACAAACTGACTAAAGCTCGCAAATTTATAAAACTTTGATTCATGTCGTGGGGGTCTTTTCAATGGAAAAGAGAGGGGAGAGCGACTTTAATACCTTGATCATATTGTCATTTAGCAATGTACTACCGCAAAGGCAGCGGACCTTAGTCGATGGCTGTATGGAGTCGTTGACTTCCTCTTTAGGCCTGAAAGGGTTGAAATCTGATCCACTGTGGCCCCTAGTGGCTAGATCGGGAGCAGATTGGATTTGCATTTTCCTGCTAATGAAAGCACACAGACCTCAAAAAGGAGACAAAAAAATTATCCCAAGTATTTACCCTACTATGCTACAGAGATAATTTGATAAAACAATGAAATTTAACCTGTATATATCATCGACAATTTTTGCAACTGCCTCCTTTGTAAAAGAATTTTTCCTTCCCCATCCATGCCTTTGACCTGCAACAGGATAATAGCACAAAACGTTAACACTTTAGGAAAGTAGAAAATCATTGCACATTCAAAATGAAGAAACCAATACCATCAAAAGAAAAAAGGAAATCAAATAGCTAAGTAGCCAATCTACTAATAGAAAAAACATAATTGTTTTATCAAATAACAAAACAGGAACAAAGAAAGCATCAATCCAGGGTTATGAGGGAACAGCAGTGCATGAAACAAAATCTTTGGTTTGAGCGTAATTTAAAATGTAAGGCTATCACGTGAAAGTGTAAAATGCAATCAATCAAGATATGGAAAAGGTTAACACAACAAACAGACATGCATACCTTGATCATCTGATAGCAGTGCTAATACCCTATCAATAAGATCCTGTGACCAGATTAGCAAACTGTATTAGGTAAAGAAAACACGAGACTGATAAAATTGTTAAAAGGACATTCTGTAGAGTATGGATTCTGTGCCCATGATTCCATGAGGTTTAAAAAGTTTGAATCAACTATTTTTTAAGTTGGAATTCTAAGGCGTTCATGAATCGGATACACATCTGCATGCTACACAGAAGATAATAGATGAAGGGTGATATAGCAACTATATGTGCATCAAAACAGTTCTTTTTTCCAATAACACAAATGGACATATATGATATATTTTAAACAAATTTGTGTGCATAGAATATTTCAGCAGGTGCATCTTTGTGTTCTTGGATATATGTTTTGAATGTGTAATAGCATTGGTTTGAAAACGAGGACATCCTTATGAGTGCCCTTGCGAATCACCAAAGAATGTACATGAAATTATGAACCCAGTGTTACTGCCAACGCAAGTTACATACCATGTGGTCGCCATATTGTTCAAAATGTACTACACATAGAAGGTGCATATTGTTCAAAATGTACTATACATAGAAGGGGAAATGAAGTGCACGTAAAAATAAGAGAACGGCAGTATTTGCTAACCTGCTTCTTTCCTTGCTTCGGTAGGCCAAGCTGATGTAAAATATCTTTGAGTTCCTTTATTCGAAAGTATGCCAGTTTATCCTGTGAAGAACAATGGAAAAGATCAACCATAAAGTGGCAGAAGCAGTTCATTTGGTACAACATACATACATATGGACTAAACACTAAAACTAAACTACCTACCCTGGGACATTTCAGCTCTTAATATATAGATATTTGTGTGTGTCGTTAAGCACTACTTCAGTAATTGTAATAAAATACATGGATCCAAACTAGCAATTCATTTTCTCATCAGTCCACAATACAGAGCAACTAACTTCATGATAAGGATGACATAGAACGCTCCCTAAAACTCCAAACCAAGATTCCCCACACTGGACCAAACCATGAGTCGAGCAAATGAGAACATTTAAAAACAGAAGCGAAAGCGCAGGCTAAGGAATTCCACAGTCCCGAATCAATCACTGGAAGCTTCATTTTTAGACATACGGTCACGGCAACAACAACAAGACATGGAGAGCCACCTATCGAAATATCGAGGATGTACACAGCTAAATTATTAGATGAAAGAAATTAATATGACAACCAATTGCCATGGCATAGCTAGCATCGGCACCAATCTTCAACTTTAACCGCCGTCGTTGATAATACCCAGACAGCGAGGATGGCCATGCACCACTAGACACACCAATTAATTCTCAAGCTCCTAAACGACAAAAACCAGACTCAGAATTACCATGCATGTGGACTAAAAACTAAAACCAAACTACCAATCCTTGGGATACTCCAGTACTTAACAGAGAGATGCTTGTGTTTGGAATTACACGCGGTACAACTAATCATAATATGTGGATCCAAACCAGCAAGCCATCTTCTCATCAGTCCACAATGCAGATAAACTAAACACTATAACTGATACTCTTCCAAGCACTGCTACGAAACTCATCCTAATAGGTGGATCCAAACCAGCAAGCCATCTTCTCATCAGTCCACAATGCAGATAAACTAGACATTATGAGTAACACTCTCCCAAGCGCTGCTAAGAAACTCCGGCATGATTCCCCCACGCTACACGAGTCGAGCAAAGGAGAACATCCACAAACACAGGCGGGAGCACGGGGTAAGGAGTCCCACAGAATCCACAACCAGAAGCTTGATTTTCAGACACCCGGCGACCTCTACAACAACACGAGGTCTTAAGACATCGAAGATATAGACAGCTGAATCATTCCAGTAGACAGCGTCCGTCCTAAATCGTCGTAGGAGCTGGAATTCAACGGAGCGCATGGAAATTCGTCGCGAAATCGGGGGAGATCGGGGGCGATAATTGGCGTGCAGGACGGGACGGGGCGGTTGTGCGGCGGCGCCTACCTTGCAGGTGGAAGCCAGGTCCGCCATGGCCGCGGAGTCTGTCTACACGCCCCGTGGCCGCCCTCCTGCTCACGCGCTCCGAGTGCCCCGCGCCGGCGCCAGGACCATGGGCAGCCGACGGCGATCGGGGGGGCGGTACAGCGGCGCGGACGCGGACGCCTACGCCGACGGGCGGCGGCGAGATCCGGTGGGCCGGGGAATGGCGCGAGGGAGGGAGGGAGAGGCCAGAGCGCACACACCCCCGACGACACTTTCCTCGTCTCTTCTCCCTCTTCCTCTCCGCCCCTCTCTCTCTCTCTCGCCTCGTTTTGTATCGACGTGGTGGCGTTGGCTTTTTTCTCTTTTTCTGGTGATCGGGCCGCGCCGCGTGCGTGCGTGTGGGCTCGCTGCTGCGCTGCGCTCGTCGACGAGGTTTTCTCTCTCTCTCTCCGATTCAGCCGCCGCGGCGGACGTATCGGCCGCTATCAAATCCGGCTCACTCCGTACGAGTCCGCGCGCCGGTGCGGGGGGTTGGTCGTTGGCCTCGCCCGCCCACCCCGTGCCTTGCTGCTACGGGCACCCCCGTGCGAGCGAGAGGGTCAGTCAGTCAGTCAGTCCTCGCTCGCTGGGGAATCAGCGTGCGGGGCGCGTTTACACTCGATCCGTCACAAAGTCTTCGGCTGTGAATTATGGATGGTTCTATATGGAATCGAGCGGACAAGAGATAAATATTGACTCTACCCATACCCATCCATGGAAACAAAATCTATGTATCGATCATGTTTCGAGCTCGGTGGGTGAGATTTCGGTATGCAAACATTAATAATAATGACATAAAGACCTAACGACTCAGAGAGATCCGTTTATGGGAAAAAAGGAATTTCCTTAAAAGGTAAAACCCGGCCGAAAATCATGTCCGAACCATGACAAAAACAAGCAAATACAAACTTGACGCATTGCAGCAAGGCTCACGCGAGACTGGCTCTAGCCACAACGACATCATCATGACCCGCGAACCGACCACGTGACGACGCCTCTAGCCACAACGACATCATCATCTTCCGCAAACCGACTGCTCCGACTCTGATGACCTTGTAAGACATCGGTACACCAAACATCTACTAACCCTATTGTTCGGTTGTACGCAAACTCGGTTTTAACGATGGTCACATGCTTTAAATCTCACTAGTCTCCACATTTGTTCCGTTTCGTGCTTATCACCCATGTTTGTGTTGGCATGGGCTACGTTACTAGATACTACATCGTTTTTCATTTCAAGGGAAGATAAACGAGTAAAAAAGGGGAAAATTCCCGAGGAGACAAAGAAACAGTAAAATATCGATCAACTAGCCATGCTATACATTGTGTTGCAACTTGCGTGGGCATTCGGTTCTATCGGTTAAATCTATTTGGCCTTGTTCGGTTTTAGAATAATACATGTTTCATAAATTGACAACCAAAATTGTAGGTGTCCGAACTAGAATAACTAAATAATTTGGTTTGGTTATTGGTTAGTGAAAGAAGGAATTGCCCTAAAAGGTAAAACTGGGTGAAAATCGGACCATGACAAAACAAGCAAATACAAACTTGAAGGCTCACGTAACGGCTCTAGCCACAACGACATCATCATCGTCATCACCCACAAACCGATCACGCGACGTCTCTAGCCACAATCACATCATCATCTCCCGCGAACCGACCACTCCGTCTTTGACCTTGTAAGCCATCGGTACACCGAACATCTACTTACCCCATTGTTTGGTTGTAAGCTAAACTCGGTTTAACGACTATTTTGAAATAGAAAGAGATGGTCACGTGCTTTTAAATCTCACTACTCTCCACATTTGCTCCCTTTCGTGCTTATCACCCACATTTGTGTTGGCATGGGCTACGTTACTAAATACTACATTGTTCTTCATATCAAGGAAAGAAAAAAATGAGTATGAAAGGGGAAATAGCCGAGGAGACAAAAAAAGACAGTAAAATACTTTACAAGAAAACATCGATCAACTAGCCATGCTATACATTGTGTTGCGATTAGGGTGGGCATTCGGTTTTAGAATAATATTTATTTCATAAATTGACAACCAAAATTGTAGGTGTCCACGTATTGACCGAACTAGAATAGACTAAATAATTTGGTTCAGTTATTGGTTACTAAAAGAAGGAATTGACCTAAAACGTAAAACTGGTCGAAAATCGGACCACGACAAAACAAGCAAATTTAAATTTGACACACCGCAACAAGGCTCACGTGACGACTCTAGCCACAACGACATCATCACCATCATCATCACCCACAAACCGACCACGCGACAATTCTAGCCACAACGACATCATCATCAACCGTGAACTGGCCACTTTGACTCTAATGTTGTAAGCCATCGATGCAACGAACGACTAGTTACTCCCATTGTTTGGTTTGTATCATGTTCTCCCTCTGTTTCACATGCTAAAAAGTCTTATATTGTGGAACGGAGGTAGTAGTATATAATTCCAACTTGATTTTACGAGTATTTTTAAATAGGAAGAGATGGTCACACGTTTTTAAAACTCACAAATCCCGACCTTTGTTCTCTTTCATGCTTATCATCCAGATATGTGTAGCCATGGGTCACTTTATTAAAGTGTTCTCCATACCAAGAGAAAAAATAGGAAAGGGGAAATGTCCGAGGAGACTTGCTAGATGTTATGTTGAGATTACGGGGTGGGAATTCGATTATACCCGCCAAGTCTATTCGGCATTGTTCGGTTTTAGAATAATACATATTTCATTAATAGACAACCAAAAAAATTGTTTCTCATGTACCGACCAAACTCGAATAAAACCGGGCGAAAATCACAACCGGACCGCGACAAACCAAGCAAATACAAACTTGACGCACTGCAACAAGGCTCACATGACTGCTCCCGGCCACAACGACATCATCACCCGCGGACCGACCACGTGACGACTCTAGCCACAACGACATCATCATCTTCCGCGAACCCACCACTCCGACTCTAACGTTGTGAGCCATCGGTAAACCAAACGTCTACTTACCCCATTGTTTGATTGTACGCACAAACTCGGTTTTAACGACTATTTTGAAATGAGATGGTCACATGCTTTAGATCTCACTAGTCTCCACATCTGTTCCCTTTGGTGCTTACCACCCACGTTTGTGTTGGCATGGGCTACGTTACTAAATACTACATTGTTCTTCATATCAAGGAAAGAAAAAAAGACCATGAAAGGGGAAATTGCCGAGGAGACAAAGAAATAGTAAAATACTTTACAAGAAAAGATCGATCAACTAGCCATGCTATACATGGTGTTGCGATTAGGGTGGGCATTCGGTTCTATCACTCAAATTTATTTGGCCTTGTTCGGTTTTAGAATAATATACATGTTTCATAAATTGACAACCAAAATTGTAGGTGTCCACGTACCGACCGAACAAGAATAAACTAAATAATTTGGTCCAATTATTGGTTACTGAAAGAAAAATTGCCCTAAAAGGTAAAACCGGGTAAAAATCGGACCATGACAAAACAAACAAATGCAAACTTGACGCATTGCAACAAGGCTCACGTGACGGCTCTAGCCACGTTGACATCATCATCGTCATCACCCATGAACCGATCACGCGATGGCTCTAGCCACAACCACATCATCATCTCCCGCGAACCGACCACTCCGACTCTGACCTTGTAAGCCATCGGTACACCGAACAACTACTTACCCCCATTGTTTGGTTGTAAGCTAAAATCGATTTTAACGACTATTTTGAAATAGAAAGTGAAAGAGCATGGTTGCCCCCATGTGTGGTTTTGGTAATTAATGACAATCCTTAAGGAATAATGTGTGCTTTGAGCTATACTTGTAGGTTTGGTCCATAGCAATGCTTTGAGCTCCATATGTTGGAGTCAAGGCTAAAAGAAGAAAAGATCATTTGTTGATCAAGGCCAAGGTGTTTCTCCATTAGCATGAATCAAGAGGAAGATCCTATGTTGCCCATGGAGGATGGCGTCACGTGGTGATCGTCATCAAGATAAAGGCCAAGTGAAGATATGTCGAAGGATGTCTCTCCCATCTTGGTGTATGGGGGAGCACGTTGCGAGTCTTCACCAAGCGAAGCGCAATCAAGAAAGGTGGTGCGTCTTGAGGAGATGAAGATCGTCTTCATCGACTTCAAGTGGATTAATGCGCAAGGCAAAGGTATGATCTTGATAGGGTTTCTATTTTACCGGTCTCATGATGTTAGTTGAGAGACCGGGTTATAGGATAGATAGCCGTACTATCAAGAGGGGCTCTCGAGCGAATATCTTGATCGTATCGTCGTAGAGAGCTCAAACCTTTGCATCCTTGGCATCATCTTTATTGGTTCTTATTTGGCTCTTATCGTGGTGTGATCTTGGTGCTTGTCGTGCTTATCATGACAAGGCCAAGTTCACCGAAAACGGGTTTCATATGCTTCTTCTCTTGCATTTTCGGTGTTTGGAGATTTTGCCGGTCCATCCGTGTAGAAGGTTTCACTCTTCCATTTATTAGCAAAATCTCCCTTGCTTGGTTTCAATATTTCTGCTTTTTGTTGGGTAGCTCTTGTCGTCCTCTTTCCAACAAAATTGGATTCACCTCGATCGGAGCTTCCTAGCAAAATTTATTCAGTTTCAGGGTTTTACTGCTTTTCTCTGTGCAGCGGTAGTACCGCCACCTCTGGCGGCAGTACCGCTGGCAGTACCACCAGCACCACCGCCAGGGAGGAGCTCTGTTAGCCCTCAGCGGCAGTACCACCACCTCTGGCAGTAGTACTACCCCTGAGGACCTTGAGCCCTCTCCTGGGGCTGTGCGGCACCGCCAGCAGTGCCGCCGGCACTACCGCCAGGGAGGTGCTCTGTTAGCCCTCAGCGGCAGTACCGCCGCCTCTGGCGGTAGTACCGCTGCTGGGACTTTGAGCCCTCCCCTGGGCTGCGCAGCACCGCTTGTAGTGCCGCCAGCACTGCTGCGGGATCTTTTGCTAGCCGTTGGCTGGCTGAAGCCCATGGGGGCGGCAGTACCGCCAGCACTGGCGGTAGTACCGCCCCTGCGGGTTTCTGCCCCCCAACGGCTGGATTTTTGGGGCAACCTATTTAAGGGTCTTCTTCCCCAATGGTTGCCCAACTCTTTTCCAACCCTTTTGCTCTCTCTCTCTCTCCTCCATTGTTGCACATCTTGAGAGCTTGATTCCTCCACTTCCCTCCAATGATTCTTGCCCATCTTTAGGGAAACAAGAGAGGAGATCTAGATCTATCATTTCACCAATCCATTCCTCCTCTAAGTGAGGGGAACCTAGTAGATCTAGATTTTGGAGTTCTTAGTGTTTCTCCTTTGTTCTTCCTCTCAAATACCTCCCTAGCATTAGTTGCTTCGGTTGGATTTCGGAGAGAAGGACTTGACCACTTCGTGTGTTCTTGCCATTGCATTTGGTGCATCGGTTTGAGTTCCCCACGGTGATACGTGGGTTTGAAGTTCGAGAAGCTTGTTACTCTTGGGTGCATTGTGCACCCTAGACGGTTGTGGTGCTACGGGAGCCTCCTATTGTGTGGAGGTAGGCTCGGGCAATTTGTACGGGTTTGGTCAACGCCCTCAAGAAGACCTCATTGTACGGGTTTGGTCAACGCCCTCAAGACGACCTTATAGTGGATGAGCAAATCCCCCATCGGGTATTTCCCACGGGAGGAGCTCACGGAGAATAGGGTGAGCACGGACGTGCTTGTAGGAGGGCCAAGGAGCCTCCACACCTCTCCAACGTAGACGTACTTCCATTGGGAAGGAACTACGGGAAACAAACCTCCGTCTCCACTTGTGTCGGTTATCTCTATAACCAAACTCCTTTACTTATGCATTTACCTTGTGATAGCCATCGAGCTTGAAGTACTATATCTTGCTATCCTTGTTGTTTACTTGCCTAGCATAAGTTGTTGGTGCACATAGGTGAACCTAGTATATTAGGTTTTTGACTTGATAAATTAAACGTTAGTTTATTCCGCATTTATTCGAGCCCTAAGCGTAAAAGTTTCAAAGCGCCTATTCACCCCCCCCCCCCTCTAGGCGACATCTCGTTCTTTCAGAAAGAGATGGTCACGTGCTTTTAAACCTCACTAGTCTCTACATCTGTTCCCTTTCGTGCTTATCACCCATGGGCTACATTACTAAATACTACATTGTTCTTCATATCAAATGAAAAAATACGAGTATGAAAGGGGAAATTGCCGAGGAGACAAAGAAATAGTCGTGCTATGCATTGTGTTGCGATTAGGGTGGGCATTCCGTTCTATCAGTCAAATCTATTTGGCCTTGTTTGGTTTTAGAATAATACATGTTTCATAAATTGGCAACCAAAATTGTAGGTGTCCACGTTGATGCATCTAAAATGCATACATGAACTTGCACTATAATAGTTATATTCCATTCATATTTGCATCATATAAGGGGTATATTACTGTTATTTAATGATTTTTGGTAATTTATAATGATTTCCCCTTTATATGGAATTAATCCTGCGCAGGCAGAAAACCCCTATTTCTTTCTTATTTGTTTCAGGACCTTAACGACGTCATAATGAGCTATAAATTTAGGGGAGTCATTATTTTGGAAGGAGAAAATTTAGGAGCGAAAGAAGTCAACGAACGGAGGCCGGAGGACCAAAAGGGGGGGTCCCACGCGGCTACAGTACCAGGCCACGTGGGCCCATCCAATTTGGCCCTCGTGGCCCGTTTGCATCGATTCTTCGCCCAGAAGCATCCTCGTGACCTAAAAACGCCTATATAAAAGGTCCCCTGATGTTTTCCAGAGGGAGGCAGCGGAGAAACACAAACCAGAAACAGAGAGACAGAAGGCTGCCGCCGGAGAAGATCGGAGGGGGGAAACGCCGCCGGAATCACCTCCGGAGGTCTTCTCCATCCCCCCTCCGGAGTCTCCATCAACACCACTGCCAAGACCAGCACCATCTCCATCACCATCTTCATCACCATCTTCGTGATCCACTTCATCCCCTCATAGTTTGAGATTGGTTGATCCCTAGCCATTGTCTAAGTGCTATTTTACATGTTTGTGAATTGCTACTTGTCATTGTTTTGTGGGGAGATCATAGTTTCAGATTGTGTTGTATCACTTGTACCACTGAATCATATCATGTCTTGGCGTTGTGAGTAGTTCTCTCATGTTCCTGGGGGCATAGGATGAATTGGCAATGATTTTTATATAACATGTGTTGGTATCTTGTCTAGTTTTTTATCTTTGATGTAATTCTATGATGGTGTTGTGCGAACGTCGACTGCATATCACTTCACCTATATGGGCTCATAGGAGAACACTATGATGTAATGAATTGAGGAGGTCTTAGGGGACATGTAAACCTGAGACCAAGTTATGAAGTTACTTTATGGGGTATTAGTATCGGGGACCTTAAAGATTAATCCTATGGTGGGACTTTATGTCTTAATAACTCTTGTGTAGTCATTTACTTGGCACCTTGATCCATCATAAGAGGTGTAGTTTATTTATTAGCTATTCCTAATTATGGCTCCGTCTAAAGAGGATTAAAACTTGACAAAATGTTTACCTTGTTGTTCTAGAAATATTTATGCCATGAAGTCTAATTAGCCCTTGGGAACTCTCTCCACCTATAAGAAACACACACTTGAGCTTGTCCTTTTGCTGCATAGAGGATTGGGCTTTCTCTCTTTGAGAGCTTTCACTTGTCATATTGCATTTTCAGCATTTTACTTTATTGCAAACTCTACACCAAAAATGTTGGGAATATGCCCTAGAGGCAATAATAAAATGGTTTATTAAGCATATTCACGTTTATGATAATAGTTTATTATCCATGCTATAATTGTATTAAATGGAAACATAATACATGTGTGGAATATAAACACCCGGAGTCCCTAGTGAGCCTCTAAAAAGGACTAGTTCGTTGATCAAGAGATAGTTAGAGTTTCCTAACTATGGACTTGTTATAGTCACTTGATAACGGAGTCATATCATTAGGAGTAATGGTGTGATGGACATGACCCAAATAAGAGTTGCAATTAATCGTGTCACAAAAGTTTTGTTGTCAACACTTTTAATATGCCAAATATAGTTTCCTTAGACCATGAGATTATATCACTCCCGTTCACCGGAGGAATACTTTGTGGACATCAAACGTCACTTCGTAACTGGGTGATTATAAAGGTGGCTTTCAGGTATCTCCGATGGTGGGTTGTTGGGTGATATGAATCGAGAGTGGGATTTGTCCCTCCATGTGACGGAGAAGATATCTCCAGGCCTTCTCGGTAATATAGCATCAAAAGTCTGCAGACATGTGATTAGGTTGTAATCACCAGGATCCTATATTATGGACGAGTAAAGAGAACTTGCCGGTAACGAGATTAAACTAGACATGGGGATGTCAACGATTATATCTCGGGCAAGTAAAATATCATGAGACAAAGGGAATCGTATATGAGATTAATTGAATCTCCGGCATCGTGGTTCAATCAAGAAAAGGTTTTCGTTGAGTGTATAGGAATTAATATGGACATCCCGGTCCCGCTATTAATTATTGATATGATCATGTCTATACATTCTCGAACCCGTAGGGTCACACACTTAACGTTCCGATGAAATTAGGTTTTGCGATGAATTAAATGATGAAGTGAACGAATGGTGATTCGGAGTCTCGGATGGGATCCCGGACGTCACGAGAGGTTCCGGAGGAGTCCGGAGAATAAGATTCATACAAGCCAATCGAGCTGGTATGGATCGGGGCGTTCTTCTCCGCCTCTAGCCACCAGCTCCGAGGACGGGTTCGTCGCCCTCCAACCACCTACGAAGCTCCAGGGTGAGCCTCTGGTCCAAAAGGACATCTCCTCTTCCTCCTTCTTGCTCTGTGGCGTCGTGCCCGGGCGCTCCACCGTACGCCGCCACTCCGGTGAGCACCGCCGCCGCGTCCGGCGACCATATGGTCCTGAGCACCGACACATGATGCCCCTCGATGCCCTCCTTCAGATCCACCCCGGGAGCAGCTCGCGCGTGCTCAAAAACGAGTGGAGCTTGCTCAACCGTGCCATAGGGACGACACGTCGGAGGTCCTCCACCGTTTCCTCTTCGACGATCGAGGTCGCCCGCCTACTGGTGGACGTGCTGGTGCTCGTGCTTGCGCTCGCGCGCTCGTCCTCGCCGGTGGCCGAGACGTAGTGGGTTGCGGTGCTGGCTGTAGTTGTTGCTCTACAAGAAGAGGTGGTCGGTGCCCACTGCTCATGTATCCCGCCAGGCCTCCGCCTACGCCCGCGCTCCGGCGAGCCGCCTGCCGCTGGTTAGTGAGGTATGCGCCACCACCGCACTGAGCTCTCCCGGAGCACACAGCGTGTTCGACGTAATGAACATGAGAGAGAGATTGCCTGGGTGCTGACTGTTAGAGATAGCGTTGACCTGCAATTTTTTCTTTTGTTTTTCCCATGTAGACCTGACGGGTGGGTCCAAAGTGTCAAAAAAAACATGTTAACATGCTTAAATAGAAGAATCAGTGCTCCGCATCATAGTATGGCCTCAATAGTGGTATTTATATGTCGAAAAACCCAAAGTTGATAGTTTTGTGTCATCTGAGCCGCAAATGTGGTGGTTTTTTGTCATTTTCTCTCTTGAGATGTCCATTAGGCATCAACTCAACAAGTCAGCAATGCAATCCTCCTGCGGAATGATCAATATATAAACGGTAAAAATCAGAGGCTATATATAAGGAAAGAAATCTCAAGAAGAGAGATAACAGAACTTGAGAAGGAGAGGTCGCTGTAAGCTCTCTAACCTGGTCTGCGGCGAAGGACATGGAAACAAAGACGGGAGAAGGTCACCCAGGCCTTTGGACCTTTGATCTGGAAGCAGGCAGTATCACCAGACACAGAATCTTCGCTCCTTCCCTTGCCTCGCCCGGATGCACCAGACCAGAGACCGAACTTGGGCGGTGAACTTGAGCACGACAGCGCACAAGGTCGAGGTGTGGGGAGTGGCACCGGCGCACGAGATAGAGGGCAGGGAGAGGCGCCGTTGCACGAGATCGTGCTCGGGGGACAGGCGCCGCTGCCTCATCGCCTGACTCACCTCCTCCCTAGCTTGATGCATCGCATCCCCAATCCCTCCCGTCGTACGGAGTACTTTTTTTTCTCTCTCGATGGGTTCGCTCGCTCGAAGGTGAACAACACCCGCAGACGAGACCTGGCTGCATCGTGACCGTTCGTTTAGGATCGAACGAGATTCAACCAATTTGTTCTCCAGAGTAGCGGCCCTTAGGGACACTCGGCCCACGAGCGGGCTACGTGGGAGATCGGACGGCCAATAATAAACAAAACGAGCAATCTGACGGCTAAAATCGCTGATAGCGTGAGAGAGCCCCTAGTTGGCTCAGTTTTAATATCCCTAATATGGAAAGTGGTTTCCGGAGGTTTCGGAAAAGTTCCGGAATATTTCATAGGGTATCGGAAAGGTTCCGGAATGTTCTAGAAGGGTCTAGAAGTGGGACCACATATTTTGTATGGGGCCCACATGGTGCAAAGGGGTGCTGCCACCACTTAGGTGGGGCGCACCACCTAGGCCCATATGGGTGGTGCGGCTAAGGGAGAAGGAGGGGAGTCCCACTCCTAGTTGGACTAGGAGTTGGGCCCCTCCACCCCTTTAGGAAAGGGGGCCCAAGGAGGAGTCCTAGTTGGACTCCAATTTGGGGGCAAGCAAAGGGGGGGCCGGCCGGCCCCCTGCCCTTGACCTAGCCGGCCTCCTATATAAAGGAGGGGAGGGGGGGCGCAATACACCCCTTGGAGGCTGCCGCCCCACAACCCTAGCCGCACCCCCCTCTCTCCCATCTAAACCCTAGCCGCACCCCTTGCCCGAAGGGCTGCCGCCACCTCTCCTCCACACCTAGCCGCACCCCCTAGCCCTAGGGGCTGCGCCACCTTGCTCCTCTCCCTCTCCTCTTGCTTGGCTTGGCGAAGCCCTGCTCGCGGAGATCGTCATCATCACCGGCACTACCGTCGTGCTGCTGAGATCATCAAGGCCACGTCTTCTCGCTTGCGGGATCAAGGAGTCGACGTCTTCATCGAGCTGTACGTGTGGACGCCGCGGAGGTGCTGCCCGTTGCTGCACTTCACCGGATTGGATCTCGAGGATAATACATCTCCTCGCGACTAGACGAGTCTAGTTGCGGGGATCGACTAGCCAACCCCTGCACCGACAAAACGCGTTTGTTGATCTTCGAGGTTAAGAGATTGGATCTCATCTTCGCTATCTTCATCTCATAGATCTAGATCCTTGGGGTTTATTCCGCTTTGCCGCGTAGAAAATTTTTGTTTTCCATGCTGCGACCCCATCAGTGGTATCAGAGCCTAGATCTATTCGTAGGTGTTGATGCGATTAGAACACAAGGAGTTGTGGGCGTTGATATTTTATGTTGCTACCTTCTCGCGTGCACTTTGCATCTTTGCGGTATTGTGAGATTGAAGCGGCCCGGACCAACCTTACTCGTCCACGCACGAGAGACCGGTTCCACGACTGACATGCAACTTGTTTTGCATAAGTGGCTGGCGGGTGTCTGTTTCTCTTGCTTTAGTGAGGATGCAATTTTCAATGGAAGGCCTTTCAAAAGGATGAGTAAATAAGCAACTATTATATCACCGTTGTGGTTTTTGCGTAGATTAGAACGGTTCTATCTCGTTGACCCAAGCCACGTAAAATTTGCATAAACAAAGTAGAGGTCGTCTAACTTGTTTTTGCAGAGGGGGTCAAGTGATGTGATATGGCCAATGTGATTTGTGATAATGTATGCAATGATCATGTTTGTAATATTTCGCGACTTGCATGTCGGCGAGTACGGCAACCGGCAGGAGCCATATGGTTGTCTTTTATTTTATGTGACCTGCGTGTCAATGAATCACCATGTATTTGCTTTACTTTATTGCTAAGAGTAGCATTAGTTGTAGTTGCAATAGTTGGTGGACAACCATGGAGATGGCGCCAAGATGATGGAGATCATGCCGGAGATGGAGATCTTGCCGGTGCTTTGAAGATGGAGATCTAAGAGCATATGAAGAAAGGCCATATCATATCACAATTATGAATTGCATGTGATGTTAATCCCTTTTATGCACCTTATTGTTATGCTTAGATGTGATCGCGACGGTAGCATGATAAGGTGATCTCTCATGTTAATATCAAGATAATTAAGTGTTCTCCCCTAGTATGCGCCGTTGCGAAAGTTCGTCGTTTCGAAGCATCACGTGATGATCGGGTGTGATAGATTCAACATTCACATACAACGGGTGCAAGCCAGTTTGCACATGCGGAAATACTACGGTTGTCTTGACGAGCCTAGCATGTACAGACATGGCCTCGGGAACACGGAACCGAAAGGTTAAACACGAGTCATATGAATGATATGATCAACACTGAGTTGTTCACCATTGAAACTACATCATCTCACGTGATGATCGGTGGTGGTGTAGTGGATTTGGATCGTGTGTCACTAATCAACCGGAGAGATGTTGAGTTTAGTGGGAGTTCATTAATTTGATTAAAGTTGAACTAAAATTATCATAAACAAGTGTCCTAAATATGTCTTTGCAAAATCCTTGTAGATCATGGCCGACTACAGTAGTATGTTTCTTGCTGAGGAGCTGCGTCTCGATGGGTCAAACTTCATCGAGTGGTATGAACGTCTTAGAGAAGTCCTATCAACAAATGATCAGCTCTACGTGTTACATGAACCCTTAGAAGAAAAACCCGATGCTTCTGCGAGTTACAACAAGCGTATGGATTGGCTCAGTCGGAGTAAGACTCACATTCAAGTCAATTGGTTGATGAGTGTCTTCATGAATTCAGACCTATCCAAACAATTCAAAAACTTGAGTGCCATTGAGACTGTCACTAAGCTAAAGGAAATGTTCATAGCACAAGTGAGAATTGCAAGGTTTGAAGGTCTGGGTGTGTTTCTTTCAACTAAGATGGAAGAAAATGATCGCTTAAAGGATCATCTGAAGAAAATGTATAGGATATATTACACTCTTATGGATGCTTGGGATATGGAGATGAGTGACGAATTCGCGATAGATGGGTTGTTGCATTTTCTTCATCCCAAATTCAAGAATTGTGTCAGAGACTATGTCAAGGAAAGGGATTCGATCACTTATCCGGAACTGATGTCTCGACTTCGTCAGATCGAAAGGAATCCCGTAGCAGGCGGAGGAGCCAACGCAGAAGGTATATTTTGATATACTAGTTATAAATGTTTAAATGTCCCATTTACACTTGTGGTGAGCTAAGTATTTGATACTTGTGCTGTTTTGTGAAAACAGGGCCTGTCGTTTGAGAAGTGCATGGAGGGACTGAGTGGATTTCGCGGGAAGATGGCAATCAAGGAGTTGATGCTGGCGATGTTCTACTTCTACATTTATCGTTTTAAATTAGAGGATTTGAATGAGTTTTGTAATCGAATTAAGTGTGATCTTAAATTAGTGTGTCTCGGTTTGTGAGACGGTCATTCATGTTAAAGACAAATGGTTGTTCTGTTTTCATGAGTAATCCTTTTTGGAGATCACGTTTCGATTATGAGATTATTGTCCTTTGCTAGATTTAAACGATAATTAGTTAAACACTTATAAAATAAAGACATGCTAAAATATCCAATACTTAATGATGAGAATTGTTTTAATTGTACTATTAGTGCTGAAGAGCATCTTGATGCGCATCACTAAGTAGTGTGATTAAAAATGCCATTTTCTGAAAATGCCATGAGTTGCTGAGAATAAACACAAGTGTTGGTGGATATTTTTCAGAAAATAAAAGACATCATTATTTTATCGTGGATGAGTAAATAGGAGTATTTATTCATGTCATGATGAGATCTTGGAAGTAAAGGATATTAAGTTAACAAGATAATTGAGTCTTTTCGATTTGATCAAAAGAGACAAAATATTTGAGTTATTGTTTAGTATGGAGACTTGTGACAAGTGTTATCACAAATTACAATATTTAGATATTATTCAAAAGGTGTTTTGATAAACCTAAAGTATTGTAGTCACATTATATTTGATATTATGTGGTCATAAAGAAGGGTCTTTGGTTTTAAGGTTTCATTTGTATCATTTAGATTTATTTTGATAACACTCTATTTTAAATAAAGGATCTATTTAATGATTTGCGTTTCGCATATGAGTTATGTGAAATAGTGGTTTCAATAATTATGAGATAATTAAAAGCCATAGCAAATAAAGTTTTGTAAAGTGTTCATATGAGATTATGAATAGAGATTCCACAATGTGAGGCTAAAAGGGACAAACCAATGTGTTTGGTTGTGTTATGTATTTTAGTGGTTTTATCGTGAAATGGTTTCATGGATAAAAGGAATTGTTGGAATAAATTTAGAAAGCTTAAACCTTGCATGTTTATGTATCAAGTGGCACGTGTGTGAAGTGCTATGTTGATTAAAACTTGACACATAAAAGGTTTTAATGATGGTGATCATTGAATTTTGGTTTAACTTGTCTAAAGAGATGTAGGTTTCAAGAATATGAATTTTGTCAAAAGTTGCAAAATAATATTCATGATTTACTTGTCGTGTTTGGGAAACAAGACATACCTACAAAACTACAAAAGTAGAAATAGAAACTTTAAATACGAAAGTGACTAAGAGTCATTCTACTTTTAAGTTTAAATCATAAAGTAATTGTTACTTGATTTTGTGAAAAGAATGTTTCACATATTTATTTTGCAAAAGAGTTTGCGTGGAATAAATAAAACTTAGAGCTGGCAAAGTGCTGGTATTTCGTATATGAGTTCTCGAATCTTAAGAGTTAAGAGTTTTGGAGGAGTCCAAAGTGTCGAGAAAGTGCATAAGGAACTGAGTGAGATCTGATTAAGATATGTGGTGACATATATTAAGTTAGAGCATAAATTAATTTACATAATCAAAATATGTGGTGACATATGTTTGAGTGGGAGCTAGTTAATCATGGTCAAATATAAAGATAACATATTTCTGAGTGGGAGCCAAAGTGGCTTCACAATTTAATATGTGTATGAGGTATATTTGAGTGGGAGTTTACAACATAGTGTTTGAATGAAATGGAGATTTCATAAATGTTGTAAATGTTGTCATGGACCAATGCATAACTTATGAAGTTAGTTTGAAAGTCAAATATTCATGTAGATGAATGTATCTATGGAGGATAGATAAGTTTGATAAACATTAAAGTCAGATGTTTAACCTAAATATTTTGAAGGAGTTCAAAATGAAACAAGAGAAGAATGGTTCATCTCATTGTGATATATAGGTGAAGCATTGAGTTAGGGAACTCAGTACAAAATTGATGGTTGGAGGATATGTTGGAATTCAATATGAATTGTTCATAGATCTCAACATATAAGAACCATATGTTTGTATATGACGATATGTGACCCAAGTTCTTAATTGTAAGAACATGTTGAATGAGGAGTCATTTTTCATGAGATTAAGATAAATTTAGAAAATGGTGGACTTGGTTGAAGTCATAAAGCCAGACTAAATTAGGGATCTCTTAATATCGGAGTAGCACAGCGAAAGCATGATCGGAAATATCAAAGTGACAAGGCTCACTGTTGATTTGTTAAGTCAACAACATATAGGAGTATATGATTAATTCAAGGATTGAAATAAGATATAATATTTTGGTTTGAGAAAGTTGTTTCAAGATTGAGTGAGTTTCAGATGCATGTGTTATGAGAAAGTCCAATTGACTAATCATACATATGGGCATGAAAGGATATGATTATCTCACTCTATAACCAAACATATTATAAACATTATATGATAATGGTTTTATCATGGGATGATAGGAAGTTTATTATGTGATGATAAAGTAATGTCAAATTAGGTGACAGTTACAATTTTGCAAAGGACATAAAGAGATGTAAAGTACAGAGCACGGACAGAACCTCTTCCACAAGCAAACATGATCAGCATTGAGACTTCATGAGTGAGACTCCATGGGTGTTGGATCGAGGAAATGTAAACTAGATTATTGACTCTAGTGCAAGTGGGAGACTGTTGGGAATATGCCCTAGAGGCAATAATAAAATGGTTTATTAAGCATATTCACGTTTATGATAATAGTTTATTATACATGCTATAATTGTATTAAATTTATACTATAATATGGGAGTCCGTACGTCGGCAGACCATGGTCTGCCTCCAGACCATCGCTAATTCCGCTAAGACGCGCTGACGTGTGGGCCACCAAACGCACACGACCTGAAAAAATTATCTCCGCCGTCGCTAGAAACCCTACCGCACCTTTCCCTGCCGCCGCCTCGATTTGTTCTACCGTCTCTGTCGCGCCGCATCCGTCCTCTGTCCGCCGCCGCCGCCGCCTCGAGCAGCAGTCGCAGCCAGAGATCCCTACCTGGGGGCGGCGCCGACCAAGAAGTCCACGGCCGCATTCGATGAGGACGACCCCACTCGCCTTCACCGTCGACGACGACAAGGACTAAAAGAAGGCGGCGGCGCAAGAGGACCCTCTCTCTCCCTGATAACTCACATCCCCGCGAAGCCCTACCGAGTCGCCTGCTGGAACGGCATCCCGCGGCTCCGTCTGGTCCTCCACAATCCTCGCCATGGCGGATCCGTACGGTCATGGCCAAGCAGCTCGCACGGCAGGCCGGCATCGCGCCATGCGCCTCGACGACAGGGAAGCCTCTACGCTCAAGGCAGGGTGGGCGGCGTCCACGTCGTGCAGGCTGCTCGCCCCCAAAGCCAACCACGACGCCGCCCTTTGTCCACGTCCTGCAGGGTTTGCAATTGGCTTCGATTTGTAGTTCTTTACTTCTCTTCTCGTGGTTGTGATAGTTGCTTTTTCTTTCGTTCCTCCCATGTGATTAGTTGATGCCTCTCCTGACTACCCATCTGGATCTATGCATACTAGGGTACTGTGAATGGTGTCAACTGTCAATAACAGAAGGAAATTAGATTTGTAGCATCGATCAGATCTTTAGGAATAAATCTGATTATAGTTAATTTCAGAGAAAGTGCAGGTACCCAGTGCTGTTGTCATCCTATTTCCTCTCATAGTTTGCTAAGTTCATTATGAAAGTTGGCTAAGTACCGGTCAGTGAGGTATTAGTTTTTATGCTAATTTGTTGGCTGATTTGTTGAGACTGCTACATAATCAAAAGACACCATCCCTCGTTCTTTTGTTGCTAATCGCAGTGATGCATTTGGGCTTTTCAGCTAGAGTGCTTAATGTCGTTGGCTGTTGCAGTTTGATTAAGTTTATTATTGTGTTGTCGTGGAGATATAACAATTTCTTCAAAACGACGAATCACCACAGTGAACTCCAGTGTAGTTTGAGGAAGCTACATATCATTTGAATAATTAGATAGTACTATACGTAATGTAGGAGGCATTTTGATAATTAGATCCAAACTTTTTCACAAGGAAGGGGCATGTATCATTTGTTGTCAATGGTGATGATTTACATTTGTATTTTTCGTACAGAAATGGGTCTATCGTATATGCAGAATCAACCGCGTCTTCTTCGCGATCCCCGCTCCTGCTCCGCCGACCGCCGAACTGGCCGACCGCCGCCGGAGGTTGACCTAAGCATCAAGTGTCAGATGTGAGCTTACTCATGATCCTAACCAGTATGCGTTTCAGATTTCCATTTATAGAATCATTATAGTTTGCTTTTTGATTAATGACTTTTACATAGCACCTAACCATTGTATTTGATGCTTCAGCCATATATGTCTGAAATGTACTGCTATAAAAATGATATTATCATATGGTTTCTATCTTGCTTTCTGATTAAAGCATTATAGTTCTATGTCAATGTAATTGAAGTTACATTTAGCAGATTTGGATCGAGTTTAACGTATATAAGTCTAATATTTACTGTTTGATTTGCAGGTAAATACCATATAAGCATGGTATAATGCTCTGCAACTAAATCGATACCCACTTTTAAATATATCAACCAGGTATACATGATCAGTTCCTCTTTATTCCTTCATCTCTCCACTAATATATACATTCTTTCATATTGACCGACATACATACTACTAATGCTCTTGTAATATGAAAGTCGTTAGCAATTGAAGGGCACATAACATTAGTCTCTTACCTAGATTAATAATATATCTTGCTTATTGGACTATTTGATGACACTCGATAGTATACTCACAACAATTTGTTAAAAACAATAGTCATGTGAATCTTGTGAAGCCTGAAGTCATGTGAAACTTTTATTTTTGCAAACTGTGCATGTGTGCATCCGCTGTGATTATAGGCGTGCTTTTTCGGAACAAAGAGTGAAGTCATTGTTTTGTTTCATTACCAAAATCTGGTAACATTTTCGATTTTTGAAATTTGCTGGTTTATTGTCTTCATATGTAGAAGGAAAGAATGATTTTCCTTTTTATATGTATTTTGTAGAATTTCATTGCTCGTGTTGAGCACTATCCACAATAACATGTGCACTATGATTATTAGCACTGTCGTTTTTAAAATTCACTCTTCAAATTGCAGTGGCTTTCATGTCCGCTAGAGCTGGTTTGGCCGACTAATGACACTGACAACAAGGTCACTACCGAGTTAAGAAAGTTGCTAACATACATACTGGTTGGCAAGTAGCTCAGTTTTGGGACAATGCTCCCACCGTGGACAGCATTGTCATGGTCACTGGTAGAAATATGAAGCAAGTCCGGAGAGATGACACTGGAAATGAAAAACTGGAGACACCTTGTAAAGTTCCATAGTGCTTCATTTTCAGGCTTGAATCAATTTATGCATGCTTCTCTCTCCACTTCTTTCTTTATGCATGCTTCTCGATCCAGTTCTTTCTTTATTAGACATTTATAAGCTACTATGTTGTTGATTATTAATATTTGATTATCTCAATAAAAAGATTGCAAAAGATTATTTCTTCTTCTATTCTTTAGAGGCCAAGGTATATTCAGTAACTAAAGTGTTGTTTCACATCTTTCAGTGCATTTCTATTGTTGGGGTTTGTAGAAATTTATGTGATGGAGTCTGCGTAATGTAACATCAATGTCTCGCATGGTGACTAAAATGTGCCGTGAAAATCGTATAGGCCTTGATGTTTGAATTATAGGAAAAGTATTCTAACTTGCAATTAAGAAGTTTATACCATGCTTGTGCGACGCAGTCTGATATTTTCTTTTCTTAAATGCATGTAATTTTTTATTACTTCGTTATCTTTAGGAAAATCTGATTCAGGAATTGCTACTTGATAGCATCTGGTGTTTTGGTTTGGCTTATTTTTATCCTTCAGATTATATGTTCTCACTTCTAATTTCTACATTTTCTAGAATGATTTACTTTTTATTTGTGATAGCATGAATTTTTATTGGTCAAAGTGGCACCAATGCCAAATAGTTCTGAAGGCAAAGGAATAGCACATTCGTCGTCAGGGTCATTCATTTCATTGATGGGAACGTGTATTTCGTTGAGTGATATGTTGATCTGTTGCAAACATCCATGCTTCATCTTTATTTCTGTATATGTTGCTCTAATTTTTTTGCTTAGCCTAACAAAACTTCAATAAAGGTCATGCACAGTAATGCACAGCCACATTTGCTATTACACTCAAATAAAGCACTCTAATTCACTGAAGTTATATCCTAAATTGTTAGTTATGCACAAGAAATTCTAGGAAACATGTATTTTTTGTCGCTCCGTAGCAACGCACGGGCATTTAGCTAAAGTATTGATAAACCTAAAGTATTGTTGTCACATTATATTTGATATTATGTGGTCATAAAGAAGGGTCTTTGGTTTTAAGGTTTCATTTGTATCATTTAGATTTATTTTGATAACACTCTATTTTAAATAAAGGATCTATTTAATGATTTGCGTTTCGCATATGAGTTATGTGAAATAGTGGTTTCAATAATTATGAGATAATTAAAAGCCATAGCAAATAAAGTTTTGTAAAGTGTTCATATGAGATTATGAATAGAGATTCCACAATGTGAGGCTAAAAGGGACAAACCAATGTGTTTGGTTGTGTTATGTATTTTAGTGGTTTTATCGTGAAATGGTTTCATGGATAAAAGGAATTGTTGGAATAAATTTAGAAAGCTTAAACCTTGCATGTTTATGTATCAAGTGGCACGTGTGTGAAGTGCTATGTTGATTAAAACTTGACACATAAAAGGTTTTAATGATGGTGATCATTGAATTTTGGTTTAGCTTGTCTAAAGAGATGTAGGTTTCAAGAATATGAATTTTGTCAAAAGTTGCAAAATAATATTCATGATTTACTTGTCGTGTTTGGGAAACAAGACATACCTACAAAACTACAAAAGTAGAAATAGAAACTTTAAATACGAAAGTGACTAAGAGTCATTCTACTTTTAAGTTTAAATCATAAAGTAATTGTTACTTGATTTTGTGAAAAGAATGTTTCACATATTTATTTTGCAAAAGAGTTTGCGTGGAATAAATAAAACTTAGAGCTGGCAAAGTGATGGTATTTCGTATATGAGTTCTCGAATCTTAAGAGTTAAGAGTTTTGGAGGAGTCCAAAGTGTCGAGAAAGTGCATAAGGAACTGAGTGAGATCTGATTAAGATATGTGGTGACATATATTAAGTTAGAGCATAAATTAATTTCCATAATCAAAATATGTGGTGACATATGTTTGAGTGGGAGCTAGTTAATCATGGTCAAATATAAAGATAACATATTTCTGAGTGGGAGCCAAAGTGGCTTCACAATTTAATATGTGTATGAGGTATATTTGAGTGGGAGTTTACAACATAGTGTTTG
The DNA here is from genome assembly GCA_012064385.1 of Puccinellia tenuiflora. NCBI lineage: Eukaryota > Viridiplantae > Streptophyta > Magnoliopsida > Poales > Poaceae > Puccinellia > Puccinellia tenuiflora. The sequence goes on along the minus strand of QRDG01000759.1, from coordinate 150,144 downwards.
AATGAAATGGAGATTTCATAAATGTTGTCATGGACCAATGCATAACTTATGAAGTTAGTTTGAAAGTCAAATATTCATGTAGATGAATGTATCTATGGAGGATAGATAAGTTTGATAAACATTAAAGTCAGATGTTTAACCTAAATATTTTGAAGGAGTTCAAAATGAAACAAGAGAAGAATGGTTCATCTCATTGTGATATATAGGTGAAGCATTGAGTTAGAGAACTCAGTACAAAATTGATGGTTGGAGGATATGTTGGAATTCAATATGAATTGTTCATAGATCTCAACATATAAGAACCATATGTTTGTATATGACGATATGTGACCCAAGTTCTTAATTGTAAGAACATGTTGAATGAGGAGTCATTTTTCATGAGATTGAGATAAATTTAGAAAATGGTGGACTTGGTTGAAGTCATAAAGCCAGACTAAATTAGGGATCTCTTAATATCGGAGTAGCACAGCGAAAGCATGATCGGAAATATCAAAGTGACAAGGCTCACTGTTGATTTGTTAAGTCAACAACATATAGGAGTATATGATTAATTCAAGGATTGAAATAAGATATAATATTTTGGTTTGAGAAAGTTGTTTCAAGATTGAGTGAGTTCCAGATGCATGTGTTATGAGAAAGTCCAATTGACTAATCATACATATGGGCATGAAAGGATATGATTATCTCACTCTATAACCAAACATATTATAAACATTATATGATAATGGTTTTATCATGGGATGATACGAAGTTTATCATGTGATGATAAAGTAATGTCAAATTAGGTGACAGTTACAATTTTGCAAAGGACATAAAGAGCTGTAAAGTACAGAGCACGGACAGAACCTCTTCCACAAGCAAACATGATCAGCACTGAGACTTCATGAGTGAGACTCCATGGGTGTTGGATCGAGGAAATGTAAACTAGATTATTGACTCTAGTGCAAGTGGGAGACTGTTGGGAATATGCCCTAGAGGCAATAATAAAATGGTTTATTAAGCATATTCACGTTTATGATAATAGTTTATTATCCATGCTATAATTGTATTAAATGGAAACATAATACATGTGTGGAATATAAACACCCGGAGTCCCTAGTGAGCCTCTAAAAAGGACTAGTTCGTTGATCAAGAGATAGTTAGAGTTTCCTAACTATGGACTTGTTATAGTCACTTGATAACGGAGTCATATCATTAGGAGTAATGGTGTGATGGACATGACCCAAATAAGAGTTGCAATTAATCGTGTCACAAAAGTTTTGTTGTCAACACTTTTAATATGCCAAATATAGTTTCCTTAGACCATGAGATTATATCACTCCCGTTCACCGGAGGAATACTTTGTGGACATCAAACGTCACTTCGTAACTGGGTGATTATAAAGGTGGCTTTCAGGTATCTCCGATGGTGGGTTGTTGGGTGATATGAATCGAGAGTGGGATTTGTCCCTCCATGTGACGGAGAAGATATCTCCAGGCCTTCTCGGTAATATAGCATCAAAAGTCTGCAGACATGTGATTAGGTTGTAATCACCAGGATCCTATATTATGGACGAGTAAAGAGAACTTGCCGGTAACGAGATTAAACTAGACATGGGGATGTCAACGATTATATCTCGGGCAAGTAAAATATCATGAGACAAAGGGAATCGTATATGAGATTAATTGAATCTCCGGCATCGTGGTTCAATCAAGAAAAGGTTTTCGTTGAGTGTATAGGAATTAATATGGACATCCCGGTCCCGCTATTAATTATTGATATGATCATGTCTATGCATTCTCGAACCCGTAGGGTCACACACTTAACGTTCCGATGAAATTAGGTTTTGCGATGAATTAAATGATGAAGTGAACGAATGGTGATTCGGAGTCTCGGATGGGATTCCGGACGTCACGAGAGGTTCCGGAGGAGTCCGGAGAATAAGATTCATATATGGAAAGTGGTTTCCGGAGGTTTCGGAAAAGTTTAGGAATATTTCATAGGGTATCGGAAAGGTTCCGGAATGTTCTAGAAGGGTCTAGAAGTGGGACCACATATTTTGTATGGGGCCCACATGGTGCAAAGGGGTGCTTCCACCACTTAGGTGGGGCGCACCACCTAGGCCCATATGGGTGGTGCGGCTAAGGGAGAAGGAGGGGAGTCCCACTCCTAGTTGGACTAGGAGTTGGGCCCCTCCACCCCTTTAGGAAAGGGGGCCCAAGGAGGAGTCCTAGTTGGACTCCAACTTGGGGGGCAAGCAAAGGGGGGGCCGGCCGGCCCCCTGCCCTTGACCTAGCCGGCCTCCTATATAAAGGAGGGGAGGGGGGGCGCACGACACCCCTTGGAGGCTGCCGCCCCACAACCCTAGCCGCACCCCCCTCTCTCCCATCTAAACCCTAGCCGCACCCCTTGCCCGAAGGGCTGCCGCCACCTCTCCTCCACACCTAGCCGCACCCCCTAGCCCTAGGGGCTGCGCCACCTTGCTCCTCTCCCTCTCCTCTTGCTTGGCTTGGCGAAGCCCTGCTCGCGGAGATCGTCATCATCACCGGCACTACCGTCGTGCTGCTGAGATCATCAAGGCCACGTCTTCTCGCTTGCGGGATCAAGGAGTCGACGTCTTCATCGAGCTGTACGTGTGGACGCCGCGGAGGTGCTGCCCGTTGCTGCACTTCACCGGATTGGATCTCGAGGATAATACATCTCCTCGCGACTAGACGAGTCTAGTTGCGGGGATCGACTAGCCAACCCCTGCACCGACAAAACGCGTTTGTTGATCTTCGAGGGTAAGAGATTGGATCTCATCTTCGCTATCTTCATCTCATAGATCTAGATCCTTGGGGTTTATTCCGCTTTGCCGCGTAGAAAATTTTTGTTTTCCATGCTGCGACCCCATCAAAAAACCCAAAAACACTTGCATCATTTAATCATTTTAGTTTGTCTAGTGCATATATAATAATGGAAGTGACACTCTTATTTGAGAGGATAAATACTTATACCTTCTACTCCTCGTGGGATCGATACTATACTTACACATCGAAGACTTCAACGATCCCCTATACTTGTGGGTATCACACGTACCGACCGAACTAGAATAAACTATGTAATTTGGTCCGGTTATTGGTTACTGAAAGAAGAAATTGCCCTAAAAAGTAAAACTGGGTGAAAATCGGACCATGACAAAACAAGCAAATACAAACTTGACGCTCTGCAACAAGGTTCATGTGATGGCTCTAGCCACAGCGACATCATCATCATCACCACCCACGAACCGATCATGCGACGGCTCTAGCCACAACGACATCATCATCTCCCACGAACCGACCACTCCGACTCTGACCTTGTAAGCCAACGGTACACCGAACAACTACTTACCCCCATTATTTGGTTGTAAGCTAAACTCGGTTTTAACGACTATTTTGAAATAGAAAGAGATGGTAACGTGCTTTTAAACCTCACTAGTCTCCACATCTTTTCCCTTTCGTGCATATCACCCACGTTTGTGTTGGCATGGGCTACGTTACTAAATACTACATTGTTCTTCATATCAAGGAAAAAAACGAGTAGGAAAGGGGAAATTTCCGAGGAGACAAAGAAACAGTAAAATACTTTACAAGAAAACATCGATCAACTAGCCATGCTATATATTGTGTTGCGATTAGGGTGGGCATTCGGTTCTATCAGTCAAATCTATTTGGCCTTGTTCGGTTTTAGAATAATACATGTTTCATAAATTGACAACCAAAATTGTAGGTGTTCACGTACCGACTGAACTAGAATAAACTAAATAATTTGGTTCTTTTTTTTGGTTACTGAAATAAGGAATTGTCCTAAAAGGTAAAACTGGACAAAAATAGGACCATGACAAAACAAGCAAATATAAATTTTACACACCGCAACAAGACTCACGTGACGACTCTAGCCACAACGACATCATCATCATCACCCGCAAACCGACCACGTGATAGCTCTAGCCACAACGACATCATCATCAACCGTGAACTAACCACTTCGACTCTAATGTTGTAAGCCATCGGTGCACCGAACGACTACTTACTCCCATCGTTTATATATAATTCCAACTTGATTTTACGAGTATTTTAAAATAAAAAGAGATGGTCACATGCTTTTAAAACTCACAAATCCCGACCTTTGTTCTCTCTCATGCTTATCATCATGATTTGTGAGCCATGGGTGACTTTATTAAAGTGTTCTCCATACCAAGTGAAAAAAGGTAGGAATGGGGAAATGTCCGAAGAGACTTGCTAGACGGAATGTTGTGATTAGGGGTGGGAATTCGATTATACCCGCCAATTCTATTCGGCATTGTTCAGTTTTATAATAATACATATTTCATAAATAGACAACCAAAAAAAATTGTTGCTCATGTACCGACCAAAACTCGAATAAACTAAGTAAGTTAGTTCGGTCATCGGTTACTGAAAGATTGAGATGTGTCAATAGGTGTTTTAAAATATTTACATATTTGACTTGAACATATGCTAAAATAAACTAGTCGTTCAATTTTTAAACATGAACACTAAATATTTAAGGCTCAACTAAGTGCGCAAACGACAACTTAAGATTAAAAGTTTTAAGAATATGAGCACACATGATTAACAACCTATGAGAAAGTATCTGACTTCAAGCACCGAAGGCTATCATACGAAAGGAAATTGAGTATATAGATAACCGAGACACACAGATACAAAGAAATATCTCGATGTTCACTTCCACGAAATAAGCTAATAAGCGTTTGAGAGGTTTGGGTTACCATGAAGCACCCCCAAATGGTATGAAACCTCGCCTTCTTTTCTGAGCCACCTCCATGCACTAGTGGAGAACGGACCTTTAGTCCCGGGTCGGAACAGGCTTTAGTCCCGGATTTCCATCCGGGACTAGCCAATCGGGACTAACCCCCCCCCTTTAGTCCCGGCCTGTTACGAACCGGGACTAAAGGCCCTCCATGTGGCCGTGCCCGGCGCTGCGGGCTGGAGGACCTTTAGTCCCGGGTTGTAACACGACCAGGGACTAAAGGTCCTATTTTTTTGAATTTTTTGATTTTTTTTTGAATTTTTTCGATATTTCAAATCTTTGAATTATTTGTCAGATTAATCTCGAATCACCCCTAATCTCACACCCATCCTCACACACACTTGTAGGTAAACTTCCCGATCGGTCACCCAGTTCCTTCCCAACTAGCTTCCAAGATTGCATTGAGTACATCTTGATAATACTATGCTATCAATCTTATTATCCCTACACTTTGATGGCACATGATATTATTTTTTGAATTCCAAATCTATATTAACATAAACAACATTGATCAAGTAATACTAATCTTTATGCAGAAATCAATTATTAATTCCAAAAAATAAAATAAATAAAATAATTTGAATTTCCGGCAAAAACTTAAATCTTTCTGCACGATTGCACATGATATTATTTTTTGAATTCCAAACCTATATTAACATAAACAACAATAATTAATTAATACTAATCTTTTTTTTGAAATCAATTGTTAATTAAAAAAATTAAAATTTTAAAATAATTTGAATTTCCGGCAAAAACTTAAATCTTCCTGCTTTCATAGTTCCCTTTGGAATTTTGAAAATCTAAAAAAATCCCAAACAAGTAAACCCGATTGCGAGCGGATGCGTATTTTCGCACTGAACGTTTTGATATATTAAACAATTATTTCCGAATTCGTACGCAAAAGTTATTGCCATTTTACTGAGAATTTGCAAAAATAATCAAAATTCAAAATTTTCAATTTTCTCTAAAAGTAGGTTGCGTGAGGTACAGGCATGTCAAAGGATTTTAAAATTTGAAATTTTTATCATTGCCGTTTATTTGTTTTGGACGTTTTTTTGCGGGGGGGGGGGGGGGGGGGGGATAGGCATGAGAGACAAAACTCCTGAAATTTTAAAAAAAAAAACCTTTAGTCCCGATTGCGACGTCGACGTGAATTCTAAAATTTTTCCAAAGTAAAAAAAAACTTTAGTCCCGGTTTGTATATCTAACCGGGACTAAAGGTCCATCTTTAGTCCCGGTTTGTAATACGAACCGGGACTAAAGGTTCTCACGCTGTCCCCACCTCTGCGCAACCCTTTAGTCCCGGTTCGTATCACGAACCGGGACTAAAGGTCCCGTTCAAACCGGGACTGAAGCTGGCTAGCGTCCTAGCCGTTTGAACCGGGACTAGTGCCCCATTAGTCCCGGTTCGTAATGTGGCCGGGACGAAAGCCCCGAACTGAAGGTGGTTTTTCTACTAGTGATGAGGTTAGGGGTCATTCTCTTATGTTTCAATTTTCCTCCACCCCGAATTAGGAAACTCCACAACCTCTTCACAATATTTCACAAAGAGGACACTGTGATACCAACCAAAAATCAACTAGAAGGGTCATCCTCTAATAGAAACAATCTCATGGACTCTCACTCGAACAAATCGACACAGAGAGTTCATGTCAATGCCGTTACGTGTGTAATATCGTGATGAACTCTATTCGCATTATCATCGAGTTTATGATCATTTCTCTCATGAGTGAGTAAATCCCCATAGGCCTCAAAACACAGGCCCAAGCCCTAAAATTTTGGGGTGGGCCTGGGCGGACCGACCGGGCCGGGCTTCTCATGGCCAGGACTAGTGGAGAGGGAAGTGCCCAGAGCTGGTATTGAAATTAAGGTTGGCTCGCTGCCCCCCAGAGCTCAGGCAACTTCCCCTCCAAAACAATCTTAGCGGAATGCAGGGCATTTTCTGCAATAATTAGGTCGAGTGTTGGTGGAGTGATGATGATACCATAAACGAGGCAGTCCGTATACTTTTGGAAGATGTCGAGGAAGCACGTAACACTATCCTTTTGGAGGGCGGTCGACAACTGATTCGCCAAATCCTAAATGTGCTTGCTAGATCCATATATTTAAAACAAAGTGAAGGGCAATCAATCCAGTTATCCAACTAATAAAGCATCACAATATAAGACATAGAAATCAGGAAACTATGTAATTTTCGTCCCTCAGCTATCGCCTGAGTGTAGTGTAGTTTTCAGTGCTGAACTTTACACCGGAGCATGCCACATTGATTTGTTCTTGATATTCCATACTTAGCTAGAAAGTCTGATCTCTTCAATATTTTCTTTTTAGAAAATAGAAACAACCACCTCGTATTTTTTTTCTTGTTTGTGAATTCTGGGTCATGTACTTATGTGTGTCCCTTTTTCCGTTTTTATAAGTTTTTTATATATAATGTACGCATTATGGGAAAAAAATCTGGATCATCTCTTATCTCTACTACTATTAAAAAAGCAAACTATTAGCACCGTCGGATCGGCTCCACTTAACAAAATCTAACCACTAGGATGGATCTAATCCACTTAGGTGTGCAATTAGCAAATAGCCAGGCGGAGCAAATAGCCAGGCGGAACGCACGCCGGCGGACGAAAAGTTCCGCGCTATCATGTTCCGCCTCTTCCATAGTCCGCTCCAAATTTGCTCGCCCGCTGCTGCAAATCACGGATCCGTAATCACAGGAAACGGTTCCGCTAACTACTCTTCCCACACGCACATCTCCACTGATTAGATCTGAAATTGTAGTCACAGATCCGCATGTGGCACCACTCCTTGGAATTGGTCATGGATGCCGCCCTCTTCCGGCGAATTACGTCCCTCTACGCCGCCACCATACACTCCATGCTGCCCCTCCCGATGCGGAAGGCTAGCTACTCACGCAGGTCTCCCGTCCCCAGCAGGGCATCTTCCTGCTCCTCGGCGACAGGGTCTGCCGGCCGCCCATCCCCAGCTCGATGTCTTCCGACTCCTCGACGACAGGTCTGACACTATTGATTTGAGTTTAGTTTGTCTGCACTAAGAAAAACATCCTTGCTGATCTACATTAGAATTACTCCATCTGTATGTTTTTGGAATTGTTGATTTGTTTTGCTTGATTTAGTGTGCTCAGTTCAATATCTTCGTCATTTTGGATAAGATTTATGTAGCACAAGGATGTGACATGTAGATTGTTATAGAAAATTTGACAAAGTTCACCGAATATCTGTTCAAACTTTTTGGTAGCCAATCAAGTTTGGGCATAGCTAGCCATTTGTATGTTATCAGACTTATCATCAATATTTTTTACACATGTATCTATATGACTATGTGGCTGATGTGGGCATTTCTTTTCTTTGCAGTCAGCTGCACTGCACATGCCCGGGTGTAGTGGTACTGGATTAGGCTTGCTGCTTTACAGAAGGAAGCGACGGTTGATAAATAACCATAGTGTTCAATATGTTCTTTCAATTCACCCTTCATTACGCTCCTAGATCTTAGACATTGAGGTTTTGTTTCTTACCCGTGTGAATAGGTTCTTGATTGTTTGCCAGCAGGTTCTGTTGTCTTTAGAGTGTTCTTTCAATTTGTGTCGGGAGGAGCAAGACAACATACTACAGACTGGTCACTAGGTAAGGTAACATACACATTTATGTTAGCATGTGTGTAGCTAAGTTTGTTAATCTCCTACTCTTGGTAAATGAGAGCAGTGCAGCTAGAGCAGAGGTGCTTCCCTGCATAACTAACAACATGTATCAGAAACATGAATTAGGATGAACTGAGACCTAGAGAATGATAAGTGATGATTATCTTATGTTCTTTCATATGTGATGAATATCTTTCTTATTGTTATGCAGAATTATAGATAATGACTCTTTCCATATGTTTTTTAACAAAAAGCCTGCAATTTCATGTTGAATATTTTTTCCTTGTTTATGCTACTGTGAGCTCTTATTTTATTAATATTCCTAAATTAGAAGTTAGGCAGAAACTCATGAGTGAGTTCTATTACCAAAACGGAATTTAAATGGTCACGACCCTCTTATCTAGATATAACACTTGTCTCGGGCTCTCGGCCTCTCAAGGATGATGCTCTAATGATTTATTTTAGACATGTACACCATTTTCTCTATTTAGAAAATCCATTTGAGATTTTTTCTAAAAGTTTCTTGGGTGATAACAGATATATAGGCTGCCAAAACTAGGAATAACTGCAATAAAGACTTTCAGTGCACAAGAAGGCCACGCTGAAAGAATCCAGCCATGGTTCCTACTACCAAGTGAATGATGGATCAGAGAGTATGTGAAATAATTCGGCCATGGTTAGCCTATGGCTGTGTCTATTTGTACCCTTCTTATCTTGGAATGTTGGAATCAGACAACACATTGTATGCCAGGTAAGGGAAACTGAAGCAAGAAGATTCTCATGTTTTTTTTTTTATCTTGGAAAGAACGAGGCCATGAGCCAATGATGCATGATGAATGCTTCATTCCGGCCGTGACCTAACTGTGGAATTATGTGGCTTTATATTCAGTTTTTTCTTATATACAGACTACATGAAGCAACTTTTATCAACTGGATGCAGACTACAGGAAGTAAGTTTCATGGAAACATTAGATATTATTTCAAGTACTTATTAGCTAAAGGGGCTGGAGGGGATCAAAGAAACACCTATTTCATGGAGTATTATTTTCTAAGTGATGTAAAGTTCATGTCTGTAACGAGGTGACACTGTTGGAAGGTGAAAAGTGATGCAATATATCCCCTCTCTCAGATTGCAAATATCATCTGTAGAATGCGTAGGTGCTCAATAGGCTGAATAGCTGATCGACATACATGTATTAATTGTCTACCTTGTACCATAAAATCAGTTAGCTATCATCTTTGTTTGTGCTCTTTGAGTGCTCGAAGAAATGTATCAGGGGTTATTCATTTTTTTTGGTCTGCAATGTACAAAAGATCTTGAACTCATTGGATTATGATCTTCGTAACACTGGTGATATTGCCTGCCATTTAATGGATGACATCTAAAATTAGTACTGAAGTATAGTGATGTATTATATTTTCTGAAAGACATGTGGCATTACAGTGTTATGTGAAAACAATTAGACATATTATGTGATTTTTTAGATAGGGAGTATAATTGATTTGTTGAGACGCGTGTGCGCGTGCATAATTACTAGTTTTATTGATTGGTAAAATTGTCTTGATTTATGATGAATTTACGAACTTATTAAGGTAACAGATGGTGTGACAGACATGTGCTGGCAACGTGTCCGACACGTAGGCGGCACGTTCGAAAACTGCTTTGGACTAGACAAAACCCATTTATAAGAATGAATATTGCACGATATTGATTGTTGAGGGAACAACTTTGGGTGTTTTTTTTTTGTCGTTTCATAAAACTTTGGGTGGTTTTAGAGTTTTTACAATGTTACAACATACATGATAACTACATTTTCTTTGTAGAAAACTGTGAACAATATGAACTAGATGCCTGTCAATCCGTCATACAAGGTGAAGAAGTACAAATAACCTGGGGAGTGAGAATTATATTGGTGGATCTGGCCTCAGCAAGGAAATCCCGGATTTGTTCGATGTACTACAACAAAGGAGAGGACTTGTCAGCCGAAAACAACTACAGTAAGGGACTGTAATATCATGTATTCCCTCCGTCCTAAAAAAAATGTCATTTCTTTGTCTAGATTTGAATTTATCTAGACTCTAGACAAAGAAATGACATCCTTTCTGGAACGGAGCTAGCACTTACCTTCCTCATATGTCTAGCGAGGGATGAGGACGAGGACAGGAGGCTCCCATGGATCGTACTCATCCGTGGGCGATCCATCTGTATCTTTGTCCGTATCTGCACTATCATCTTCATGATGAACAACTTCGACTGACTCAGATTCCTTTGACGCTGGCTGAAAAGGAAACATACGAACAATGTCAATCCAACTTGAGACCACTCTAGGTTTAGAATTGCTTAAACCATGAACAGTCCAGCCCATACTGTGGCGACCCAAGAAAGAAGGAACTATTTGATCTGAAGTTGAACGGTCTTGATCGAGGTGCTGGTTAGCTAGTGGCCCGACCCAAGAAAGAAGAAATTTTGTCTTACCATATGAGCTGGGGCGAACTGGGTAGACGAGATTGTACTGCAGCCGGACGTCACGGAGCCGCCGAGCCTGTGGACGGGGGTTGTTTCCTTCTTGGAGGCGTCGCTTTTGGAGTACTTGAGTTCAGGTGTTGTATTGGTGGTGGTTGTGCTGTTGCTGCAAAGACTAGAACTCTTTAGCGGGATTTTTTCTTTTTTTATTTCTTTTTTTAGGCCGTGTGCATTCGTCAGGCCTTTAGGGCTTTGCGTTGTTGCAGAGGCTGGATGTAATTGGTATCTCCGTGATATTAATATATACTATTTATCTAAAAAAATGGAACGCCGGCAAGCCGCCGCCACCTCCTGTTGTCCTGCACCAGCACACCGTGCGCCCGTGCCTGGAACACTGCGAGCCCGCCACTCCGTGAGCTCGTTCCACCGATACAAGTGGGGAGCGGTCTGGAGGGGAGACCCACGGTGCTAGCCCATGTGGTGGCCCAGATGGTGAAATGGGCTGCCTAATGCTATGTTGATTTGGGTGTCCCACCTAGAAAAATCACGGTTCCTTCTATATGACGCGTTCGGCAATCCCTATTGTACGAGGGAGCGCCTATACATCGCTTGCGGCGGTTCGACGAGTTACCGCCTACGGAGGCCTGGCCCATATCGCTTCGCTTCTTGTAATGTTTTGGTTGGTACTGTTTCCTTCGTTAGGTATATACACAAGCGTTCCGGAAGAAAAGATTTATTTCGAAAATCGTTTAGATTTCGAATTTGTACAAATTTCGAATATGAACAAATTTCAAATTTGAACAAATTTTGAATATGAACAATTTTTTAATTTGAACAATTTTCGAATATAAACAATTTTTGAATATGAACAAATTTTGAATATGAACAATTTTTAAATTTGAACAAATTTCTGAATATGAACAATTTTTTTAATATGAATAAATTTTAAATTTGAACAATTTTTTGAATATGAACAAATTTTAAATGTGAACAATTTTGTAAACTCCAAACATATTTCACATCATAAAAAGTGGAAAACGAGAAAAGAAATACAAAATAACCAAAAAGAAAAAGGAAAATGAAAAATGTTTATGAAGGAAAGTTATTTTTGAACGATTTTAAAAGTGAACGAAAACTATTTTTGAACGATTTTAAAAGTGAACAGAAAAGGCTAGTAAATGGAAACTATTTTGAACGATTTTAAAAAATGAAGAGAAAAAGCGGTCGAACAGATTTTTTTTAACGATTTTAAAAGTGAACAGAAAATGGGGGTGATCGGAAACTATTTTTGCACGAATTTGGAAAACAGAAGACGGGAGTAAAAAAGGAAAAAAGAAAAGAAAACGAAAAAGAAAACAGAAAGTAAAAAATGAAAAACGAGAAAAGAAAGAGGAAAAGAAAATTAAAAGTACGAAAAAATATAAAAAAATGAAAACAAAAAAAAAACGTAAAAGGAAAAAGAAAAGAAAACAAAAAGAAAAAATAAAAAGTGAAAAACGAGAAAGGAAAAAGAAGTAGGAAAAGGAAAAATTAAAAGAACGAAAAGTAAAAAGTAAAAAGAAAATGAATACAGAAAAGAAAACGAAAACTAAAAAGAAAACGTAAAGGGAAAAGAAACAGAAAACAGGAAAAAGAAAATACGAAAACAGGAAAAAGAAAACGAAAACAGGAAAAAAAAACGCCCGATGGGCCGTCCCATCAGCGCCGATGCTATCCTTCCTTCAGGCGACGCGGGATGGATCCGTCGCCAACGGGCGATATATAGGATTTGCCATTGTACGACCGTTGCGTCAGCGCGTACGGCCTGATGCAACCGGACCGACCCACCATAGTTAGGATGGTGGCGAAGGATCTCAGCGCAAACGATGAAGATGAAGCGCTGACGGTCAGGATGACCTCGGTAGTGACGGGGACGACTCGGGTCGTCCGACGAGACGAGGCCTAGACATTATCGGAGACGTGGACAACACGGTTGGTCGTGGCATCGCCGGCGAAGGTGAGAAAGAAACTTAACTTCGGGGGTGGGGTCGGGTGCGGGCAGCCCGAGGTCGCTGGCGATGAGATCTTGCGGTGAGGTCTGCTTATGACGTGATCACACGTTCGCTGGGGAACCCCAAGAGGAAGGTATGATGCAGTAGAGCAACAGTTTCCCTTGATTTACAAAACCAAGGTTATCAATCCAGTAGGAATTGAAGAAGGCTTAGCAAGGTGTCAACGGCGCCGTTTACGATAATTGACGTGGACCTGCACACAATCACAGACAAACTACTTTGCCCCAACGAAACAGAGAGGTTGTCAATCTCTCCGGCTTGCTGAACACAAAGAATTAAATGTGTGGATGTAAAATATGATGAGAGTGAAATATGACCAGTGAGCAAATGATGATGAAAATCTATTAAAACAGTTGTAAACAATGTAGGAAAATAGGACCGGGGTCCACATATTACTAGCGGTGTCTCTCCAAAAGATATACATGATGGGTAAACAAATTACAGCATGGCAATTGACAGAATTGTGGGTGCACATCAATGCTATCATAAAACAATATAGTTCACCGTTTCATCTAATATGGGCATTACATCAAAATACATAGACCGTTATCCAACTACATCTATGACTAATAATCCACTCCGAGATCGCTATCCAGCATGTCACCCAAAAGTATTAAGTTCCAAGCAACAGATCATTGCATTAACCAAAGTGCACAATGCAAGCAATATAAATAACACAAAGAAATCACACCGTTGTTTTCTCCCTAGTGGCAATATCACATCTCTAGTCTTAATCGTTTCTGTCAACCTGAGCTCAGACAAAGAGAGGCATGAGCCCACTATCTAGCATAAATACTCCCTCATACAATACTAATAATTACTTGGCCAAAGCATCCACTAGCATCGGAGAGAATGCAAGATCATAGATAAAACACAACACATAGATGAATAAAAGTAATGACTTCCACAATTCATCGGATCCATGCAAACACAATCATGTAGCAGTTACAGATAATATGATCTTGATCATGATAGGCAGCTCACAAGATCTAAGCAATGGAGTACAAGGAGGAGAAACAACCATCTAGCTACTGCTATGAACCCGTAGTCTCGTGGTGGACTACTCACGCATCACTCCGGAGGCAGCCATGGTGATGTAGATGCCTCCGGTGTCGATTCCCCTCTCCGGCAGGGTGCCGGGAAGAGCTGCAGAACCCTCCCGAACTAGGGTTGGCGATGGCGGCGGCCTCGGACGTCTTCTGGGAAATATGATCGGGTCCTTAGGGTTTTCGGGACGAAGACTAATTTATAGGCGAAGAGGCGACTCGAGGAGGCGAAGGAGCTGCCCAGGCGCGGCCTAGGGTGGGGCCGCGCCTGGAGGGCGTCTGGAGGCTGTGGCCTCCCCCTCCGGGCGTCCTTCTGGCTCCGTCTTTGTTTCAGCTTGGAAATAAATCCTGTAAATTTTCAGCGCGTTCCGAGAAACTTCCCAGAACAAATTTTCTGAAACAAAAAGACAGCAGAAAACAGGAACTGGCACTGGGCATCTTGTTAACAAATTAGTTCCATAAATCATGCCAAAATGATAAAAAAAAACATTATAAAAACATGTGGCACTGATATATAATCAAGCATGGAACATAAAAAATTATAGATACGTCGGAGACGTATCAAGGTCCATCGATGCCGGAGACGAGGGAGGTTAGATGGAGGTCGGGGGCGGTGTAGGACTGATAGAGGCGGCGACTAGAGCATGTCGGGGGCGGTAGCTGACGGTTAGGCCGACAGGGGGGAGGGGGGCATCAGGCAGGGTCGTGCGGTAGGAAGAAACGTTGCGAAGGAGATGAACTACGATGTTGTTGGGCCCAACCCACGATCGTCTCGCTGCGGGCGTCGACGCGATACGGAGCGCAGAAGGCACTGAATAGGACCTCCCGATGCTTGCAACGTCCCTTCCACGCGCAACTCCTCAAGCAAATAGATATGGGCCGAGGCCATAAAAACATCACCGTCCCATCGTCACCAATGCCAACGCACTAATCGTCGATTTCTCTTGCCGCCGCCATAGCTGATGCTCGGCCCCATTGCTACCGCAACCACCTATTGCTTCCTCGCCCTACTCAAGCTGTGGCCACCGCCGTCCCATCCCTCTAGCCCCTCCCATCTTCTCCGATTCAAGCGAGGTCCCCGCACTAGCATCCTGAACCTTAAGTCACCAGACATCACGACACCATCACCCGACCCCCTTCCCTAAGTCTCGGCCTCACCTCCGCCGACAACATCGCGGCGGTCAGCCGTGTCATCCCCGTCTCCCGTGAGGTCTCGACCTTGCCACTGTTGGGGGCGTTGTCCCCGACTCGGGGAAGGTGTGTCTCCGCCGTCAGAGCCCCTATTTGGGTTGGGCTAGCTTGTGTGTGGGGTAAGTGTTTAGGGATAACCTACACAATTAGCGTCATATAGGGTTTGACAAAAATGCTGTCATGGGAGCCGCACCCCCTGGTGGCTTCATGGGCCTCTCCAAATGCGGGCTAATAAAAAATACTCCCTCCGATCCATAAAAAATATCGCTCATTTTGTACTAACGTAGTACAAACTTTATACTAAGTGGGCGATACTTTTTATGGATCGGAGGGAGTACTTTCCTATTTTTTTATAAATCTTATAATATTTATCAAGTTTCTAGTTTTGCTAAAAAGAGTTAGTTTGATCGTGCAATTTTTTTTGAACCTGTGAGCATTTAGAAAGCTCCTGAATATTTTTGGAATCGGTGAACATTTTTAAAATCATGTGGAAGTATTTTTTTAACCGCATGAATATTTTTGAATCCGATGAATATTTTTTAGCCCACGAATATTTTCAGAAGTTGTGAACATTTTTTCTGCACTATGAGTAACTTTCATGAAATCCATGAATATTTTAAATAAAAATATACAGAAAAGAAAAAAACATTTTTTATGTGCTATGAGCTCTGCCAGGTAGTCGTAGTCCGAGCCGTACAAGTATTCGGAATTGCAATACCCATACGTACCGGTTTATATCTGAGATCTCCCACCATAGCTTGGCACTTCAGCCTCGATCAGTCGAACGAGCAAGTCACGCGAATCGGTTCCATCCATCGCCCGACCGCGAATCAACTTTCTCACGCGACGAAAGGACGATGAGTCTCCGGCCAGCAGCGCCGCCCGTCACGGCACCGATGGGCGCCGGACGTGGGCGGCGGGAGGACCGCATCAGCAAGCTCGGCGACGACGTGCTGGGCCGCGTCCTCTCCTTCCTCCCCGCCAACGAGGCGGCGCGCGCGGCGTTGCTGTCCAGCCGGTGGCGCGGCTCCTTCGCGGGCGTCCACGCCGTCTCGCTGGAGAATCCCGAGAGCCCCGTCCCGGAGTACGACGACGACGGCGACCTCTGCGGCTACCGGGACGACCTCCCCAGGACCGTCACCGCCGCCCTCCTCGCGCGCCACCGCCGCCCTCTGCGCGCGCTCCGGGTCGCCCTGTGGTCTTACCGCCACGAGGACTCCTCCGTGGTGGACCAATGGGTCTCGTACGCGCTCCAGCACGCCGCCCCTGAACCTGCCGGTCTCGAGCTCGACCTCCGCCTCCGCCGCGTGCCCCTCTGCGACCGCAAGTACGCCCTCCGCGTCCGCGCCGTCGTTGGCAGCTTGAAGCAGCAGGATCATCGTGATCCCCCCGGCGACGGAGTAAAAGTGGCCCTCGCGCCGGCGCCGGACGGAACACGCTCGCGCTCTGAGCACGCGCGACGTGGTCGGAAACGCAGGCGCAGGCCGCGCAGCATGTCCAGATCCTCCTCCTCCGGTAGCCGTTCAGGGTCAGTGTCGGATAACGCCGACCCAAACTCCGGCAGCCGTTTGAGGTTGTTGTCGGGTGACACCGAGTCGAATTCAGACGATCCCAGTCACAGAGTAAGCAGTTTCCCTCTCCGCCAAGCCAACAGATCGCCGGCGCCGCGTCCTCGTAGCCCTAGCTCTCCGGCCGACGAGGACGACGACGTCGCGCCGGCGCCGATGCCAGACGGACCACGCATGCGTTACGCGCGACGTGGTAGGAAATGCAGGCGCAGCATGTCCGCCTCCGCCTCCTCCGGTAGCCGCCGTTCAAGGTCAGTGTCGGATAACGCCGACTCAAACTCCGGCAGCCGTTCGCGGTCAATGTCTGATGACATCGAGTCAAACTCCGGCAGCCGTTCGAGGCCGTTGTCGGGTGACAGTGACACAGAGTCGAATTCAGACGATCCCGGTCGCAGAGCAAGTATTTCCCCTTTCTGCCAAGCCAACCGATCGCCGGCGCCGCGTCCTCGCAGCCCTAGTCCTCCGGCCGACGAGGACGACGACGTCGTCTCCGCAGCCAACGGATTAAATGTGGTCCTCGCGCCGGCGCAGGTGGCGGACAGACCACACAGCCGCAGCATGTCCACCTCCTCCTCCTCCTCCAGTACTTCTTCGCTCGACGAGGAAGAGGCCAATCGCCGCGCGATGCGGCGACAGCGGACGTACCGGCGACGGCGAAGGTCGATCTCGTCGTCTGATGACACCGAGTCAAACTCCCGTAGCCGTTCAAGGTCAATGTCAGGTGACACCGATAGTTCCCGTCTCCGCCAAGCCTATCGATCACCGGCGCCGCGTCCTCCTCGTAGCCCTAGCCCTCCGGCCACCGCTGACGACGACGTTGTCTCCGAGGTCGACGACGACTGGTCGCGTGCGCCGTCGTCGGAATCTCTGCGAGAACTTCCGCCGCCGGAGTACACCGTCCCGGGGAGGCTCTTCTCTTGCGCCTTGCTGCGCTCGCTCCGTATCGGCCCCTGCAGGCTCTCCCCGCCTGCCGCCATCAGCCTGCCGTCCCTGGAGGAGCTGCTCCTGACCCGCATCTCCGACGAAGAGGGAGACGTGCAGAGGCTCATCGCCGCGTGCCCGCGCCTCGCCGATCTCACGCTCGAGGCCTGCGGCACGGTGACCGCGCTCCACCTCCTCGGCAACCGCCGACTCCGCAGGCTCGCCCTCCGGTGTTGCCACAATCTTGCCACCGTCGCCGTCGACGACACGGTCCATTTCCTAGAGTACCGCGGCGCGGTGCCTAACACGGCTTTCCTCGCCCTTCCCCCCGGCCGCCTCTCGAGTTTCACGTCGTGCAAGGTCGACATCTGCGGCGAGGAGGTCTCCTCGGCGGAGGAGCTCACCAAACTCGGAGAGTTTCTGCAGCAGCTGGCGTCCACCAAGTACCTGCACCTGCAGTCGGCCCGTCTGGGCTCCGGCGCCGACCACGACGCCCTAGCGACGTTACCGGCGTTCACGCGCCTTCTCCACTTGGAGCTAACGGGGCAACTCCCGCGCGACGAAGACGGCACCGCTGCCGTCGCCGCCGTGAGCAGGATCCTCCAGCACGCCCCGAGCCTGGAGGTGCTCACCCTGGTCTTCACCACAGGCCCTGGACGAGTCGACGACAAGGTGCATCCTCTCGACGCGCATCAGCTCAGTTACAACGTGCACGAGATGCTCGCCGCCCCGGCGGCGGTCATCCCTTGCCTGAGGAACCGGGTGAGGGAGATCAACCTGGTGCATTACCACGGCGGCAGAGCCCAGAGAACGCTGGCCAAGTTCTTGCTCTGCAACGCCCCGGTCCTCGACAAGCTCTACTGTGGATTCGCCCAGGGAACTCTGTGGATTCTGACCAAGCTTACAGACGAGATCCATGGCTGGGCGATGAACAAGCCGGAAAATAGGATCTTCAACTAGTTCTAACTCCTAAACGCGCGCGAACTGTAATTGATAGTTTCTTGCTGATGCACCGTACGTCTGGATGTCGAGTTGTGCAATAACTGTAGTGATATTGCAATGGAAGCTACAATGTCCCGCGTGTAGTTGTGTTTGTTGTTCCTCCCCAAATTTTCACTATCTTAAATTATGTGCAGCTTTCAGTTTGCTGTGAAATTTTGTTTGCTGAATTATGAGCAGTAGTAAAACAGAGTTTGTCGTAACAAAGCCGCCTGTTCCCTATCAAAAGAAAAACAACAGTGGCATGCCATGCCACTGCCCACCTCATGCTATCTGTTTTCCGGCAGCTGTCATCGCAATCTCTTCCGGCACCCAGACCTCTCTCGAGCGTGGGCCTGGTGGGCCGTGGCATACCCCAAATATTCAGCCCATTTTAGCCTTGGCCTATCGTTTCTGAATCGATATCGCAGAATCGCAAATCGCAGTATCGCACGCACACGCCCAGACTGCTTGGCGCCTCGCCCAAACCTAACTCCGGCATTCTCAAAAAAAAAAAAAAACAACCTAACTCCGGCGGAGCCGCGGCAGCACCTCTCCCCGGCTCTGGCTCCCCCGACGCCGCACGCCGTCGCCGAGCTCGTTGTCGCGTTTGGCGCCTCGGCCACCACAGCCATCAGCCGCCCATGGTATGCCCGACGAGGAGCAGGCGAGCAGCGCTTCAGCCTACATTACAACAACCAACCGGAGGAACCTTCAGATTACAAAGGGGTATGCTGATTGCTGAATATTTCTGGCTGCCTACTCTGACGTGATTGGTTGATTTGGTCCCCATACGGCCACACCCGAACAGCAGATTTGCCCATTATCTCTTTTATTACTGTACTGTCAACTATGCATTCTACTGTACATTGTCTACACTGTTTTTAATTGAAAATTTCTACTCCCTCCGATCTGAATTTAGCGTCGCAAGAAAATAACTAAGCTAGCTACAATTCATAGCACAACCAGCCACATCTATTTGGGATCAGAGGGAGTATCAAATATGTTATGTATATGTTTCTTTTCTAGTTGCAGAATTGATTATAAATATGAAGAGGAATTGCACTTTTTTTTTGGAATTGTAATTCACGTACATTTGAAACATATGTATTGAACTACAATGTTATGAATCAATTGGCTATTTATATTGTTCATTTGCCAACATTTTATCTGTGGGCGATTTTTTTTTGGAGTGTGCCCACCCTCTAATTTTTTTGTGGGTCCGCCACTTGCCGGTGGTTCCGTGCGACCTCACCGCTGCAGATAGTGATTGTGGTTGCGGCATTATTCTTCCGCCCCCGCTCTATCAACACCCGTTCCGATTATCTAATCCAATCCAATTTTCTTTGGCAATGATGAGGAGAATAAAAATATCTCTTTTTTCTTAACCCAGAAGTTCTGCTATTTGATTAGACTAAGACAACACTCAGGCAATCTATCAGCAAAAGTGTCCAACTAGCAGCCATCAGTTGGTGGTGATAATATGCACCAAGTTGTGATATTTATTTCTGTTCATTTTTCTACCAGGGTACCTAGTAGACACTGTTAATGCTTGGGTGTTGGAATCAGTAGTTTGTTATTTGCAGATTTCTTGGATTTGGGTGTTAGAACCAGCGGTTATTCTTTGCAGCTCTCGGATGTAAGTAAACATCTTACTGAAACTGAGACTTGTAGCTTGCAGGTCGGAGTTGTAGCCTCTAGTTAGCCCAATGTCAGCCGTCCGGCTTCGGCTTCAGGTCAATTCCTTCTCTTTTTGGTTCGTCCTACCACATCGTGGGCTCAACTTTTCTTAAAGTAACACATACGATTTTGTTTTCAGAAAGCTTTGCATAGCCTATTAATGAAGATGTTTTGCATAAACACTGCATAAGTTCCCAATTAGAAAGCAGACGCAAAAAGAGTTCCTACATTTCGTAGGAATGCTAAATCAAAAGCCCAAAATGAAGTGAAAATAACTATAGATGATTAAGATCCTTCAGCTGTTTGCCTTACCAGAGCAGACCCTATCGTCATATAGAAACACTCTATTGTTGCACTGGCATCAATTTCTTTTGTTGCTTCGTATCCGAATCAACCAGCACCTTAGGGTAATTAACACCTTTGAAGAAGAGGCAGCAGACCCCCCTTGCCTGATGCAGAATTCCAGAGGCATCCCACTGAATTATGATTAGGTCCCAACAGCCCCTGATAATTATGGTTCAAGCATTCCACGTTCTTTCATATCGTCTAGCAGTAACACACTAAGATTTGACATCCTTCTAACTGGATTGACATAGTAATTTAACGTTACCCTTCCTATTTTTTGTCAGCCAATGCCACTGCAAACAGTCCACAGAACTGAGGATCTGGAAGCTCTTTCCCATGAAGATACAAGTAAAGGTACCACTGAGGGATCGCCCACGGATAAACATGATCCCTGGAACCCTCCCAACCCGCCTCCTCATCCCTCAATAGAAGCCTTAACGTGCAACCATCAATATATTATCCAGGTAAAGTAACTTGCCCCCCCTCATATGATATGTAGACCACTCCCTCCCTCTTCACATTGCATTTCTTTTGGTAGTGGTTCTTTACTGACGAGTTCTCTCTTTTTAGTACTCCCGCCAAATTGCGGATTTCCTTGCTGAAGTCAGAGGAACCAATATAATTGTCCCAGACCGTACTCCTCAGGTTCGTTACACTTGTTTGTTTCATATGATTGACATATCATCTGGCATCTAACTACATTATTCGTGTTTTTGCTGCAATAATTTTTTTGTAGTTATACTGGACGTTGCAAAATTATAATTTGAAGAAAAATGTGTCCCTTCGTCACCCTTCAGTTATTATATGAGTGTATCTTTCGTCCCGAACTCTTAAAACCACAAAGTGTGTCCATCAACTATCAATATGGTTGCAATTGTCAGTTTTCATCAGCTGTTTTAGATGACATTGCGACTACCAGCCACATCACTGCCATGTGTCTTCGACACATTTTATTTTCCTAAAATAAATCAGTAATATACTAGAAATTCAGGAAACATACATGTATATGTTTATGAAAAAGAGCTTCCTTAGACGAAAAAGACCTTCCACAAACGAAAAAGAGCATTTCGAAGAGCTCGGTATTCAAGAGAAACAAAAATACCGTGGAAACAAATATATGCTTGTTTTTCTCCAAATTTACATTTTGCTAATGTTGTGTTTTCCCAA
Source organism: Puccinellia tenuiflora (assembly GCA_012064385.1). Classification (NCBI taxonomy): domain Eukaryota; kingdom Viridiplantae; phylum Streptophyta; class Magnoliopsida; order Poales; family Poaceae; genus Puccinellia; species Puccinellia tenuiflora. The sequence continues at coordinate 128,287 of QRDG01000759.1, read as the reverse complement.
CATTCAGGTTTTGCATAAATTGATAAATTATCACGATTTTTTGTACATCCCAAAGGTATGGTGATAGTGTGATGTACATTCAAGCCCAACATCACTTAGAACTGCTTTCAAATGGATGAAACCATTATGAGAGCTGACAATTGCGCGACATTGATAGTGAATGGATCAGTTTTGGATGATTTATACCACTCAGGCAATAGTTAAGGGATGAAAAATGTACATTTTTAATTTCAGTAACATAAGATGTCTTTATAGGATACTTTTGTTGTTATGCTCTATTAAGTGGAAAGCTGAACTGATTGCTCTTCACCTTGCTTAAAAATGATGGATCCATGTAGGCGACAAAAGCAAAATTTTGTGAGATATATGGCCCTCTGGCGAATGCCCTCCAAAAAGACAGTGTTCCGTGCTTCCTTCATCTCTTTCAAAAGCATAAAGGGCGCATGGTTTCTGGTTATGTCTTCACGCCACAAACCTTTATCATAATTATTACACACAATGCCCTGCGTTGTGCAGAGTTAGTTTTGGAGGGGAAGGATCCTAAGCTCTGTGGTCTGCGCGCCAACCCCAACTACATTACCTGCTTTGGGTATTTCCCTCTCCACCAAGCTGCTGAGACATTCTCCACTGACATGGTTGAGTTATTGTTACGCTATGGTGCATTGGCCAATCTACGAACCTCAGGCGAGAGAGTTATCGAGGGCCTCCTCCCACTCCATGTTGCAATTGAGAACACCTGCCAGCATAAGTATCTGGAGGACAATATTATAGCTGACCAGAGCTATGTGAAAGGGAATACCAAGTACATCTACAAGCTCATACATCTGCTTTGCCTACCTGAGATGGTTTGTGTTCAATCCCTCCTTCCATAAGTTACTTCTTTGGTTACATAAGAGCAATGTATAAGTTCGGGTTTTCAGATATTTAAATCCACTGTTCTAACAGGTTTTAAGAACTGATAATTTGTTACCTTGTATAGTTAAATTTGTGAGAGTGGATAGTTTGCCTGTCTAAATTCCTTCTGTATTTTTGTCTATACGTGAGGACGAGGCACCATTTCTTTTTAGTTTAGGGGAAATGAGTCCTTTCTCCACAATCAAGTCTTTGTTGACTTTTCTTGCTGATAAAGTTCGATGTCAATATTTATTACGTATATATATATATATATATATATATATATATATATATATACTGTAACCATTCCAAGTTAAAATTGTACTCTTATTGGTGACTTGTGCAGAAAATCTTCTTGGACACCACTAGATTGCTTGCAACTCACACAGACAATGTAGTAGATGAGCTCTGGGATTACATCAAGCACGGGAAGCTTGTCCCTGCATCTATTTTGCTCCTCGCTGCTCAGAGGCATTTCCGTAACCTCAATGGATTTGATAGGATCAAGAAACTTATCTGCAATTCTCTGTTTGCCTTAGAAAGGGAAGGATGTGGATTAGAAAGTGGTAAAAGTACCAACACACAAAAGCAGCTGAAAGAGAAGAAATTACGTTTTGATAATGCATTGGTGCTTCTGAAGATAATTCTTAAAGCTGGTGAAGATCTTGATGCATATATTCAAACTCAATCAGAGGTACCGTTAGATCACAGCTTTATTGTTTTAGGTATCTTTTTTTTCTATCGAATATTAATAATTTGACTTTCATGAACTTCTGATATTGATTGTAGCGAGAGAATGCTGGTTATCTTGCGAACAAATATGAATAGAAAAAATATACCTAGTGGACCCTCAGTCCAATGGCTTGGATTCCTCCTTTTTATGAAATATTTCGGAATCAAACATATCATGAAAATGTGCAGTTGCTATACATGTAGCAATAAACTGATCATGCTGGGCAAGTCATAGAGACACTAAACTATTTCGGAATCAATATATCATGAAAATGTGCAGTTGTTTGTTTGAGAAGTATCTTTGGGAGGTCTGTTGCAAAATGTCTTAGTTGACAGTTTGGCACAATGATTCAGATGCAAAATGTCTTAGTTGACAGTTTGTGGACCCAGCAAGCAAAGTTCTCATGGCTCTGCAGCTAGAACACTCAGATGGCTCTCATCGTGGTACTATATAGTGTGCCAGGACATGTGACAGCCAATTAGTAGATTTAGTGACATAAATAACAAGTAAAATTAACATAAGTGCACCCCAGCAATTAGCAGCTTTCGAGTCCAACGGTAAACTACTAGTCTACTACAATAATAGCATGTACCATGGCATGACAATTGACAAAAAAAATACCCCAAGTCCCACAAGCCATCCTTAATGATCCACTCCACTCCCAATCACTTGTCTTCAAACTGCTCAGCAGCTCCTCCTCAACCTCATTATAATCTCTTCATTCACCACCACAAGCATGAGATGAATGATCTTCGTCAAACTCACAGTCATGCACTTCTTTATCACTTATGGAGTTATTCTGATCTAACTCATCTATGTTTCATGAATCTCCACATCTAAACTTGGACATCCCCACTAGCTCTCCTAGGACAACTTTTACCAAGAAACAAGATGCATTGATGCTGGGCATTAGCTTAGTTCCATGAAATACTATCCTCACCTGCATGCACTATCCCAAACCTTCTGACTTCTCTGTGAAGCTACTCACTGTCCCATTAGAAAGCTACTACTCCCTCCGTTCCGTTAAACAGGGCGCAGATTGTTTTTCCAAATTTTTCCATAAAGCAAAGCGCGGGACCAGATTCGCACCACATCTACCGTAAATGCAATTGGATCTTACACTCGCACCAATTTTTTTCCATTAAACAGTCAATTTTTTCCATTTTATCCAATGTATGAGCTGTACACGAAGTCATTCAATCTTACACTCATACATGTTCCTCTCTCCGTGCAATGGATCTAAAATCTCACCCTTAATGTTCCGTTGTTGTCTCTGATAATGTGCAGAACATTCTGCACATTGATATCATTAATCCTCTCCTCATGTAAGTCCACCTAGTTGGTCGCATTAAGTCTCACTTCATATGTTAACCTATCACAAGAAGTAATAAAGTCCTCTCGTGACTATTGGCAAGAAAACTGATCAAGTGTCTACACTTCCTGTCTGGCCATGCATCCACGTCCCTTACTGTGCTCGCTTACATCCTTGTAGACGTCGGCACGGCATGGACCGCTCACTTAATGATAGGTAGCTACCTTCAACCCATGTCCGTATTATCTAAAATATGCTGGATAATATAGCCTGGCCCATCTCACAAATTTCTGTTCTTGTTTCTTGGAAGTGACTGTTAGTGTCAGATTGATATATGTGTTTAAGTGACGGTTCCTCTTGTATTTTGATGTTAACTTTAGTCCATGATGCTTGACATGATCTGTAAGGAAGTTGTCTAAATATTATCTTGATTGTTGTCCCTGATTACAAAACATGACGATTTAATACTGATAAGGATAGGAGTTTACTCTTATATACAGTGACCTTTGGGTTTATGGAACAAGTCAATAGATAGCACATGAGTTGAGTCGGCTTGAATACCTATCAAGTATAAAGGATGTAAGTAAAAACCTTTGTTACTGGACTATAAAAGAAATATATTATGCAGACATCTCATCAGGTGGTCCTTGGAAAAGTGTCAGCAATTCTCCAAAATTATGATGTTGGTCCTAGAGGAAAAGAAATTTGCGTTGATGACCTTGACTGGTTTGTTTTTTCTTGCCTTCTGTATCTATAGTCGCTAACGAATTGTACATATAGACCATTTACATAACCATCTTTTAATTATTTCTTCCGCGTACTATTGAAGCCGCCCGTACGACTGTGAAGTTCCAGACTGTGTGTTACACAAACATGGTGCGTGTGCATTTCACAGCCCTGTATTTTTACTGTGATTACCTTTTTTGTTGCAAAATATGCTGTAATAATTCTGTAATAGGAAACAGGGGTTACAGATTTGTCCAAGGAAGCAATAGGATTGCCTGCTCTGGAAGTTGAGGCAAACAATGTAAGGAAATTTACTGCAGTGCCTCTCGACATGTCTAAAAAATTCTGCGTGCTGATTGTCGTTTTTTCAACAAATTTGGTATTTTTATTTTCAATTCTTTCTGCTGTTTATATGTGGAGGTTGAGGAGAAAAGGTGTTCAAATTAATTTGGATGATAGTTTCTGTTAGGACACTGAAGTTCATCATTTGGCTGTAGTGGCATTCCAAAATATTACTTGTGCGTATCATCCAATCATTTAGTGGCACATATTTACTGGTATACAGTTGAAACACTCTTGTTTTGTTTTTCTTTTAGGATAATTGTAGTCAAATTTGATGGGTAAGAAGCATGCTCTTTTTATTCCCTTTTTGCAGTCTAAATGAATTAGAACAGTAAAGGGCAAATCCGGTGCGTGTTGACAACTCAATGAAGATAACTTGGTTTAAACCTGAAAAGAACCCCGTGCATGTTGTTTGACCATGTTGAAATATATACTCTTGTGTTTTATGGAAGTCTCTATTTTGGTTATTTACGGGTTAACCAGGCTGTGCTTAGGAACTTTGGTTTGTCTGTTTAGCATTTGATTTTTGCACACCAAGACAGTGCCCTGTCTAGTTCAAAAAACTTAACCTGGCTGGTTTTTTATTTGATTGACATGGTAATACATATGCAGGCTTTTACAGCCGAGGATGGGTTGAATGGTATTTGTTTTGCTAGTCGACAACTCAATGAAGATAACTTGGTTTAAACCTGAAAAGAAACATGTGCATGTTGTTTGATCATGTTGAAATATATAAATCTTGTGTTTTCTTGACGTCTCTATTTTATTATATGTATGGGTTAACCAGGCTGTGATAAATGAGGCACGCAGAGGCCAGAACCTCCGGTATGCAAGAGATCAGTTTTTTCCAACATGGAGATCGGTGTTAAAATCTCGGTTTATTACGAGAACCTTTCCATCTCATGTTCCAAAGAAAGAGTTACCATACTTTCAACCTGATGGCTCTCAGAAAAAATTGACCGATCAAAGATCTTCTCAAATTCGTGTTGGCTTGTTGGGCTTGTTGGTGGAGAGAAGCTCTACAAAATTAGCGAAGAATCCAAAATTAGCAAGTACTTACCGATCCAGAAGGCTATTTGGTGCTGCATCGACTGTGTTGGAGATGTTGAAGCGGGCCTGATGACCCAACATGAAGGTATAATATTTACTAGTCAAAGTTTTGGGACATAATAGTCATACCATTAGGGTGGCATGGATAGCCTTCTGTGGAGATGAATGTTTCATTCATAACCTGTCCTACGTTGGATTCTGCAGGTGTCCTTAACCAGCAATAAACTACGTAGGTGTTTATCTGGTTTTGTTTTGCCCACCGTGAAGCTGGATCAGTGTTTGGCTATTGCGATGTTATCTCCCTATCTATGTAAAACGGTAGTTGTTTGTTTGAGAAGTATCTTTGGGAGGTCTGTTGCAAAATATCTTAGTTGGCAGTTTGGCACAATGATTCAGATGTAATGTAGGTATGTTGCAAAAATTTGCTCTAACTTTGTATGTCTTTCTCTGGTTGGCTAGGTAGTCATGCACTCATGCCTAATGCATAATAGATGATCCAAAGTGTTCTAGGATCCTAGGAACCTTGCATATGATCCAGGTGATCCTCTCCCGTCTCGCGTCGCTCCCCACGAGCGACCGAGACGGCGCCCTTCCTCCCTCCCCCCCCCCCCCCCCCCCACTCCGCCCCTCCCTCCTCCCCCGCCGCCGCTGCCGGCGAGCTCCGTCGGGCAAAGCCCGGGCGGGCGCGGCGGCGGCGGGTCGTTCTTCTCCCGCGCGCTTGGAGGGTCTTGTGGGGCGGCTCGGCTGGCGGCGGTGTCCCTAGGGTGGCAGGGGTGCGGCACGGTTCTGGCCGCGTGGTGGCGTAGCGGCGGCGTGTTCGTGGGGTGGCGGGGCTGCGCAGCCCAGCGGCGTGGCGACTGTGGCGGCTCTCAGCAGGGCGGCGGCGGCTGAGCCCATCGGCCCAGATCTGGGCCCTATGGGGCCCATCTGGGTCGGGACGGGCGGTCCGGTCCTACGAGTGGCTCGTTCTGCAGATGGCTGCGGTGTAGCTTGTGTAAGGGAGCTGCGGCGACGGTAGCCGGCCTGTTGCAGCGTGGTGGCGGGCTTTACGGGCCACCGACCCGGCCGGACCCTATTGGGATTGGTGTGCCTCTGCGGGGGCTTTACGGGCCCGCTAGGCCCGGCCGAACCTAACTGGGACTGGTGTGCCCTGCTGCCGCGTTCGGTCGACTACCGCCTTCGGCGAAGGCGGTGGAGGCAGTTCCCTCCCGCGCGGCCGCGGTCCTGTTAACCCCGATTCATACTACTTCTCGCCTCCGTCTTGTAGACCTCGTGAAGCTAGCTTCGGAGAGACGACGATGGTGGCTCCGTGACCGTAGTGGCGCATGTTGGTGGGCGGTGAGTCTGGTGGTGTCGAGGCCTCGTCCTCGCAAGGCTCCTATGTTTCGAATCGTCCAAGGGCGGTGGATAGGGTTTTTTCGGGAGAAATCCTTGTCGGCTCACCCGACACCGACGCGGTGCCACCTCTGGGTGGCATCATCCCTTCCTGAAGGGCGTCGTGGCTACCCTTCATCCGCCTCCCTTAGTGTGCCGGGGGAAACCCTAGGACTAGAGCGCTGGTCCGGGCAGCAGCGTGAGCTTTCCTTCTTGAAGGTGCTGCTCGGTACTCGTTGATTCGAGACCTGGAGCGTGGTTGTACTCCTTCGGTGGGCGCAGCGGTTGCGGGTCACCGTAGTTTAGTCGATCCGCCTTTGTCTTCATTTTGTTTCTGTTTTTCTTTTCTTTGGGCGTTTGTGTGTGTTTGCTGCTGTCCCAGCATGTGTAGTGTTGCGTTTGTATCGATGCTTGTATGGTGGTGTTTGTTTTATTTATAAAGCGGGACGAAAGCCTATTTCGTGAAGTAGGCAACTTGTATATATATATATGCGCGAAATAGGCAACTTGTATATATATGCTTCGCTCCTCCATTGGAGCAGCAAAATGTAGTGGTACAGTGGCTCCGATCTAACATAAATACTGTACAATTCTTTCCTTTGGAAAGACTTGGAGCTTGCTTTGGCATCATGAATGCATGGATAAATCCAACTAGAGTAATGATTTCAAGTACTTTGGTAAACGGGGAAATTTGTAAAGTTTACAGGGATACCAAGTCCTTCAGGAGGCTGAAGAAGCCACACCCGGCGACCACTTTCACATCTAACCGTGCTATGATCTAGCCGATGCGCTTCACTATTCGAAGCTCTACCTTCATGCCTGAACATCACCTTCTGGAAAAGGCGTGCAGTCTCCTTTATCTCTCGATCGAGTAATCGCACCATACTGTCCAAAGTACGGTTTGTCCAGGTTGTTGATTACCTCCAGACAATCTGTTGCCACACAAATATTCTGCAGGTCAAGATCCTGTGCCAACGCGAGTGCTTCGTGACACGCCGTAGCCTCCATTGTAGGTGGTGAGTACGAGCCATGCATATGCAGCGTGAGAGCTGACGCCCCAAGGGTCTCACTCCGACAGACCACGACCAACGATCCACCTTCTTCTGTTTTTGCTACTGCCGCATCAGCATTAAGCTTAGCGTAACTCGGCGGCGGCTCAATCCACATCTTTGCTGCTACCACCGGGGCACTTTTCCGATGGCCATTGGATGGAGTCGGTGCCTGGGCCAGATCGTCTAAGAATCTTCGGACAAACATGTGAGTAGAGAGGGGACTCTGCGGCTCCCCTTCATGAATCAACCTTCTCCTAGCATACCAGATTGCCCAAAGTGTGACAGCCATCTCATGCCATGCCACAGCCCATCTCATGCTATCTGACTTCCGGCAGCTGTCATCGCAAGATCAGCCCGCCTCCTCGTCGCCATCTCTTCCGGGGGAGGTCCTTTTTATTTTTTTTGAGGAAACGTCCGGCCTTCCCGGATGTCCTATTCTACACCTTTAGCTACGCCTGCAGGAAACAGTAGATGGACCGGCCCACCATCGTCGTCTTCCACATCGTGTTCGCCATCGCTGCTACTGCCACCGCCGCCGTCGCCATAGACGTGAGCACCCGCCCTCTAGCACTGACCCCAACCGCCTGCTTCCGCCACCCGCGACCGGCGCCGCTTCCGCGCCGCCTCGTCGCCCCGCCCTGCTCGAGCCGCCACTGCTGCCCCGACCTTCCCTCTAACCCCCCTACACCCCGTTCTCCGGCACCGGCGAGCACCACCACATCGAGTTACTTTCGAGCCTCCACCTACGCCACCGCGGCGAGACGCGTCATCGCTATCACAGACTCGGTCGTCCTCGCCATCGTCATCTCCGGCTCGTCTTCGTCATCTGGTGGTCGCCGACTCGCCCGGTGCCTTCCTGCTCATCTCTGGTCGTGATCCCCTTCGTCAACGGGCTGAGGCCCACTAGTCTCCCGCGCTTGCGTTTTGGTGATAACCGACGCAACCGGGCGTAGAATAGGAATTGCCCTCTTCCGGCTCTCAGATCTCTCGAGGGTGGGCCGTGGCATACCCCAAATATTTAACCCATTATTCAGCCCATTTTAGCTCCCAACGACTCGACGCCCCCAACGCTGCGCGCTCTGAATCGATCGACAATACGCACGCACACGCCCAGACTGCTTGGCGCCTCGCCCAAACCTAACTCCGGCTCCGGCTCCGGCTTCCCCGACGCCGCACGCCGTCGCCGGGCTCGGTGTCGCGCTTGGCGCCTCGGCCACCACAGCCATCAGCCGCCCATGGTATGCCCGACGAGGAGCAGGCGAGCAGCGCTTCAGCCTACAATAACCAACTGGAGGAACCTTCAGATTACAAAGGGGTATGCTGATTGCTGGCTGTCTACTCTGCCCTGATTGGTTGATTTGGTCCCCATACGGCCACGCCCGAATAGCAGATTCCCCCATTATCTCTTTTACTCTACTGTCAACTATGCATTGCTACTGGACATTGTCTACACTGTTTTGAACTGAAATTTTCTACTCCCTCCGATCTGAATTTAGTGTCGCAAGAAAATAACTAAGCTAGCTACAATTCATAACACAACCAGCGACATTTATTTGGGATCAGAGGGAGTATCAAATATGTTATCTCTATGTTTCTTATGTAATTGTAGAATTGATTATGAAGAGGAATTGCACTTTTTTATTGGAATTGTAATTCACGTACATTTGAAACATATGTATTGAACTACAATGTTATGAATCAATTGGCTATTTATACTGTTCATTTGCTATCCGTGAGCGATTTTTTTTTTTGGAGCGTGCCCACCCTCCAATTTTTTTTCTGGGTCCGCCACTTGCCGGCGGTTCTGCGCGACCTCACTGCTGCAGATAGTGAATGTGGTTGTGGCATTATTCTTCCGCCCCCACTCTATCAACACCCGTTCCGATTATCTAATCCAATCCAATTTTCTTTGGCAATGATGAGGAGAAGAAAAATATTTCTTTTTTCTTAACCCAGAAGTTCTGCTATTTGATTAGACTAATACAACACTCAGGCAATCTATCAGCAAAAGTATCCACCTAAGAGCCATCAGTTGGTGGTGATAATATGCACCAAGTTGTGATATTTATTTCTGTTCATTTTTCTACCAGGGTATCTAGTAGCCACTGTTAATGCTTGGTTGTTGGAATTAGTAGTTTTTTATTTGTAGATTTCTTGGATTTGGGTGTTGGAACCAGCGGTTATTCTTTGCAGCTCTCAGATGTAAGTAAACATCTTACTGAAACTGAGACTTGTTGCTTGCAGGTCGGAGTTGTAGCCTCTAGTTAGCCCAATGTCAGCCGTTCGGCTTCGGCTTCAGGTCAATTCCTTCTCTTTTTGGTTCGTCCTACCACATCGTGGGCTCAACTTTTCTTAAAGTAACACATACGATTTTGTTTTCAGAAAGCTTTGCATAGCCTATTAATGAAGATGTTTTGCATAAATACTGCATAAGTTCCCAATTAGAAAGCAGACGTAAAAAAGAGTTCCTACATTTCGTAGGAATGCTAAACCAAAAGCCCAAAATGAAGTGAAAGTAACTATAGATGACTAAAATCCCTTCAGCTGTTTGCCTTACCAGTTGCGTAAGGGTTCCAGCATTCTAGAGCGGGCCCTATCGTCATATAGAAACTATTGTTCGACTGGCATCAATTTCTGTTGTTGCTTCGTATCCGAATCAACCAGGACCTTAGGGTCATTAACACCTTTGAAGAAGGGGCAGCAGACCCCCCTTGCTTGATGCAGAATTCCAGTGACATCCCACTGAATTATGATTAGGTCCCAACAGCCCCTGATAATTATGGTTCAAGCATTCCACATTCTTTGATATCGTCTAGCAGTAATGCACTAAGATTTGACATCCTCCTCACTGGATTGACATAGTAATTTAATGTTACGCTTCATATTTTTTGTCAGCCAATTGCACCGCAAACAGTCCACAGAACCGAGGATGTGGAAGCTCTTTATCATGAAGATACAAGTAAAGGTACCACTGAGGGATCACCTACGGATAAACATGATCCATGGGAACCTCCCCGCCCGCCTCCTCATCCCTCAATAAAAGCCTTAACGTGTCGTCATCAATTTAATATACAGGTAAAGTAACTTGTCCCCCTCATATGATATGTAGACTACTCCCTCCCGCTTCACATTGCATTTCTTTTGGTAGTGATTCTTTACTGACGAGTTCTCTCCTTTAGTACATGCGACAAATTAAGGATTTCCTTGCTGAAGTCAGAGGAACCAATATAATTGTCCCAGACCGTACTCCTCAGGTTCTTTATAGTTGCTTATTTTGTATGATTGACATATGAATAAGTTTTGTGATTTTCCTGCAATATTTTTTTAGTTATCACGTATGTTGCAATACAAGAATTTGAAGTAGAAGTGTGTTTTGTCATCCCTCAGTTATTATACGGAGTGTAGCTTTCACCCTAAACTCCTTAAACCACCCAAAGCTGGTCCCTCAACTATCAGTATCGTGCAATTTTCAGTTTTCATCTCCGAGTGCTTTTGTTCAATCTAGAGATGTTTTTAGTGAAAAGACGCCTGCATGTCGGCTACGTTACTGCCTCATTTGTCTCCCACACGATCAATTCTCTTAAAAGTAATCCATAAATTTACAACTCAATTTTTTTTGAAAAGTCAGTAAGAATTATTTGTCGAAAATAGGCTGAAAACATGTGTTGTTTTTTCCTCCATCTTCATCGAAGTCTCGACTTTCTAATATTTAAAATTTGACGGAATATCACGAAGTGCCACTTCATTCAATCTACATGTAAGCACCACTTCACTTGAAACTGCTTTCAAATGCACAAAGCAACTATGAGATATGAAAGTTGCTTGGTGTTGATAGTGGGGGGATAAGCCTTGGATGATATGGAAGTTTAGGATTAAAGTTTCACTCACGCTATAGTTCAGGGATGGGAAGTGCACGTTTTCCTAATTTTAATAACATAAGATGTCTTTATAGAATACTGTTGTTGTTATGCTTTGATAGCTCAACTGATTACTCTTCACCTTGTTTAAACATTGATGGATCCATCTAGAAGAAGATCACAATGTTTTGTGAGATATATGACCGCTTGGTGACCATCCTCAAGAAAGATAGTGTTCTGTGCTTCCAACGCCTCTTTGTAAAGTATAGAGAGTACATGGTTTGTGGATATGTCATCACTCCACAAACCCTCAACTTAATTGTTGCAATGAACGCCCTGCACTGTGCTAAGTTTGTTTTGGAGGGGAAGTCACCTAACCTCGGTGGGGAGCGCGCCAACCCCAACTACATTACCATCCATGGGTTCTTTCCCCTCCACCAAGCTGCCGAGACATTCTCAGCTGACATGGTCGAGCTACTGTTGCGCTATGGTGCATTAGCCAATGTATGCACCTCGGGTGATAGAATCATCGAGGGCCTCCTCCCACTCCATGTTGCCATTGAGAACACTTGCCAGCACAAATATCTTGAGGACAATCTATTATCTGACCAGAACTATTTGAAGGGGAATGTTGAGTACATCTACAAGCTCATATATCTGCTTTGCCTGCCTGAGATGGTTTGTATTAAATCCCTCCGAACATCAATTACTACTTTTGTCAAATAAAAGTAATAAAGAAGTTCAGCTCATGCAGTCAGCTAGATATTTGAATTGATTGTTCTAAGAACTGACAATTTCGGTTACTACAACCTGTAGGAGAAGAACTGTTTTCCTCTGTTTTTTTTCTCTATTCATGTTTATACTTGATGAGGAAGCACCGTTTCTTTTAATTAAGGGGAAATGAGGCAAATCTCTCTGCAGCTAATTTTTTTGTTAACTTTGCTTACTGATATAGTTTGATGTCAGTCTATATTATGTATGCTGTAACCACTTTGAGTTAAAACTGTTCTCTATTGGTGGCTTGTGCAGAAGATTTTCTTGGACACAACTAGATTGCTTGCAACCCACACGGATAATGTAGTAGATGAGCTCTGGGATTACATCAAGCATGGAAAGCTTGTCCCTGCAGCTATTTTGCTCCTTGCAGCTCAGAGGCATTTCCGTAACCTCAATGGATTTGACAGGATCAAGGATCTTATCGACGATTCTAAGTTTTCCCTTGCAAGGGAGGAGTGCGGATTAGAAAGTGGTAAGAATAACAAGGCACAAAAGCAGCTGAAGGAGAAGAGAGCATATCTTAGTAATGCATTCGTGCTTGTTATGATAATTCTGAACGCTGGTGAATCTCTTGACACATATATTCAAACTCATTCAAAGGTACCACATATTCGTTAGATTACATATTTTTACTGCCTTAGGATTCTATTTTTTCTATTTGAATATGTTTTATATGTTATTGTTTGGAGAACCTGATATTGATTGTATGGAGAGAGTCTTGCATACATTTCCCTTTCTGCCCAACGGGAAAAAAACAAAAAAAACTATATTTAAAGGTTTTTTGTGCTGTCCTGATCTGCTTTTTTAACCAACTTTTTTGCAAATCAAATACTAATATCCAGTGAATCTCAGTTCATTGTCTTGGATTTCCTTTAATGGATCTGTCTGAATTAATATATTCTGAAAATGTACAATATCATTATTTGTTTTACATGTCGTAATAAACTGATCATGTGGAGGCATCGGGAGCAACACTTCAAAACTATTTCCACATGGTAGTTAGACCACTGTTTACTGACCTAAAAAATATTGTTCCTACTACAATCTAATGTCTTTTGAGCTGTCTGATTTCTTGCCTGTATTAACCTTACCAGATATTGACTTGCGAGTTAATTGTTACTTGGTAAAATTTATCTGGTTTTCTTAAATGTGAAGGGTAGAAATGTACTTATCTGTCAAGCGCATTTGAGATTTGTAGTGGTCTTCTAGTTTTCAAGTCTTTTGCATATGAGCTTGTTGGCTATATGGAACCATGTCAATAGATAGCACATCGGTTAGGTTGGCTGGGATACATATCAAGTAGATGAAAACAAGTGTAATTAAACTTAATTACCTTCTTACTGGGTTTACAAAATAATAATTATGCAGGCAACTCATGAGGAGGTCCTTGGAAAAGTTTCAGCAATTCTCCAGAATTATGATGCTGATCCTAGTGGAAAAGTAATCTGCATTGAAGACCTTGACTGGTTTGATTTTGTCTTGCCTTGTGCGCCTATGTTTTATTGTTAACTACCTTTTTTTACATTTATATGCCAATATGTTAATTGCTTTTTCCACATGGTCTTGTAGCTGCCCCTATGACTGTGCAGTGCCGGATGGTGTGTTGTGTGAACAGGGTGCGTGCTTGTTTCACAATCTGGTATTTTAACTTTACTTCCCACATTTTGGAAAATAAGCTGTAATAATTCTGTAATTGGATGGGAAGCAGGGAAAACAAATTTGACGAAGGCAGCCTTAAAATCGTCCACTCTGGAAGTCAAGGCAAAAAATGTAGGCTATTTTATTTTGCTGCATGCTGATTAGCATTTTTTTTCTGAGTTAGATATTTTATATTTTCATTTCTTTACGCCATTTACATGTTTATTATACTGAGGATAAATGGTCTTGGAATTCATTTGAGGACAAGTTCTATTCGGACACTGAAGTTTGTCATATGGATGTTAGTTGCAGTCAAAGCAGGGGTATTGTACCGTCCCATATTTTCGTGCGGCTATACCACACATTCAAGATTTATCTAATGGCTACAGCTAAACAACTCTTATTTTTATTAATGATAACTGTTGATGTGCAAATGATCTTTCTGGTTGGTGTGGTCAAATTTTATGGGTAAGTCACACATGTTTTTTTATTCCCTTTTTGAAGCCTCAATCAATCAGACAAATCCAGTATGTGGGTGGTTACGAACTTGGTTTGTAGTTTGTACTGTCTGCACCAGCTGTTAAGCATGTTATCCTTGCAGACCACATGGCAATGACCTGTCTAGTTCAAAGAACACCAAATCTCTGTTTTTCATTTGATGGTTCTTGATGTAGTAATCCACACACAGGCTCTTTTACACCTGAGCAGGGGCTGAATTTTATGTTTAGTATAGCTAATCGACAACCCAATGGCAATGACCTGTTTTAAAGTTCCCTGTAGATGTTGTTTGACTGCGTTGCAATATAGACATTTTGTGTCTTCTTGATGCTGATGCTTTGATAATTTACGTGTTAACCAGGCTGTGAGAAAAGAACCACGTAAAGGACAGAAACTCCGTTATGAAAGAGATCAGTTTCTCCCGATCTGGAGATCGGTGTTAACATGTCGGTTTATTGTGAAGATCATTCCATCCTATGCACCAAAGAAAGAGTCACTATATAACCAACACGGTGGCACCCAGAAGAAATCGAATGGTCAAAGGCCTTCTCAACTTCGTCTTGGCTTGCTGGGCTCGTTGGAGATTAACTCCCAGAAATTAGCAAGTACTTACCAATCTAGAAGGCTATTTGGTACTGCGGCATCTACTGTCCTTAGGATGTTGAAGCGAGCGTGATGTCTGAGAATGAAGGTATACTAGTTTACTAGTCAAAGCTTTTGAATATTAGCTAATTTTCATCCATTGAACGATTTCAGTCAACTATTTTGATTTAGGGATAGTCATACCACCAGGGTAGGAGTGAGCTAAATTAACGCCTTCCGTAAAATGGATACTTCTGTCATTACATTGTCCCACTTTTGGCTGTGCATGTGCCCCGAACAAGCAACCATTATTCTCCCTCGAAAAAAAGCAAGATGGTTAACTATCTGGTTTTATTCTGCCCGCTGCAGTTGACGAGCGCTGGATCAGTATAATTTCAAAGTGCATGTCATCTCCCTATCTAAAACCCTGACAGTTTGTTTAAGAAGTATTCAAACGAGGCTGGATATGGGCCTGATAAGGTGTACAATGTATGACACCTTGAGCCTTGGCTGTATTTCCTATTTAACCAAGCTCAGTGGTAGCCTGAGCAGATGACCGCTATCGAATTGTGGCCACACCCTACTAAAAGTCTTAGTCCGCCAGAATGCATTAAGCGCACTGCTATTCCATCTGTATGATGGCTCGCGCTGGAATTAGTGTAAGGAAATGATGCATCACTTTCTGGACCTGAACTTGAAATTCAAAACATAAACACTTGACTGAGGTAGTGCAATGCAGTTTCGATAACGGCTTCTTCACCTACCATTTGATGGCACAGGTCATGTTTATTCTGTCGATATTGGATCCAACGATCAAAGCCATACTTTTTACTGCATCAACACAGTTCTTTGGTTGGGATTTTTTACCTCCCTTAAAATGCCTATGAAGTCTAGGACTTTTTATCTCCTTTTTGATGAAGGCAGACAGCGCTGCACTCATTGATTAGAAAAGAAAATCAAGAGTTACAATAACTGATCATATCTCCTGGCCGGAATAGGCGAGGCAGGTGAACACAACACCAAAGGGAAAAACGTACCGTACAAGTTCGAAGCCTATAAATCAACACATGTATGTATGTCACTATGTGCAAACATGCATGCCTACAAATATAGCCCTGTACAATGGAGAAGCTTGATAACGATTAGTTCCATATATCCTAATTAGGAAAGAAAATACCGGTACCATAATCTTAATCATATATAAGTGACACATTGCACTAAACGATCTATACAAATAGTAGTGTTCTTAATCACGGTCAAGGTTTGGGTAACCGGGCGGTAAATCCGGTTACCGCCCGGTAACCGCAAATCCCGACCACCCCCGGTAAACAGTCATCCCGAGCAAAAAATCCCGAATTTGTTTGAAAATTTTGAATTTTAAACGACGGAATCTACATATAAGGAGCGCATCTCTCAATGGACATATGATTGACACTGCTGTGGTGGTTGCACGGTCTGGACAGACCCTAGAGGTCGCAGGATCGAGTCCTTCGCTTATTATTTTTAGGTTTTGAGAATTAGATGCAATCAATTCAAAATACTACACAACAACGGCAAAAAATGTTGAGTTTGGGCTCGAACTCGCGACCTCACAAGACCGGAAAATGCACCGATAGGTCTGCACCACTTCGGCTACAACAACCTTGTGAAGAAATACAGTTTTAATGCTTATTATTCGTTCTGAAAAAATCTCAGGAATTTGAATTCAAAATTTGCAATTCGAATTCGTCCGGTAACCGCTCGAGATATCTCGGTAACCGCGGTTACCGCAAATCCCGAGCCCCCCCGGTAAAATTTACCCATTCGGTATCCAAAACCTTGATCACCGTACATAAATCTGAACTGTGCCTATACAAGATATTGTTTGAATAAATTTACATGTACAACAATGATTGAAGAAACATAAAAGTGCACTACGGGAAACGCACGATACGCCGACGGCCGGAAGCCGTCGGCGTATAGATACGCCGACGGCTGCCGTCGGCGTTTTCGTCTGTCGGCGTACCACTTCTGCCGTCGGCGTACGTGGTGTGGGCCCCACAAGACGGCATTTCCGTCATCGCATTATACGCCGATTATAATTTTTTTGATTTTTTTTGAATTTTTTTGAACTTTTTTAATTCTTTTTATTTGTATTTCGAAATTTTCAACTTAGTCACATACTTAATCCTTAATTGCACACTTAATTATATGTCAAAGTACTTACCATGGTCAAACTTCCCGTTCGGTCACCCATTCTTAGATTGCTCCAGCCCAAGCACGCTTAACTTTTGAGTTCTTTCCAAACTAGTTTTCAAATGAGAAATTAGAACTTACTGATATTAGTACCCTATCAATCATATTAACCCCTCGGTTATGATGTTACACTTTTCGTTGTTTAAATTTAATTTTTTGTTTTAGTAAAGTAACAATGATTATGTAATAGTATATTTCGAATAAATAACAATAAAATGAATTTTACTTTATTATTTTCCTTTTTACATTTAATATGGAATAATTCATATCTTTAAATCCGTAAATCGTAATTTGACAAATTAAATACCTAAATCGATTAGAAAAATGAGAGCAATTCAAATATTTCATCCATATCATCTTTTGCATCACAAAAAC
This sequence comes from Puccinellia tenuiflora, assembly GCA_012064385.1. Classification (NCBI taxonomy): domain Eukaryota; kingdom Viridiplantae; phylum Streptophyta; class Magnoliopsida; order Poales; family Poaceae; genus Puccinellia; species Puccinellia tenuiflora. The sequence continues at coordinate 110,842 of QRDG01000759.1, read as the reverse complement.
CTTGATAGTTATAGGAAATTGGTAAAATAATCAAAAAATGAAATCAATTTTTAATTTTTTAGTGTCAAAACAAAAAAATTGTTAGGGTTTACGGTCTCGGTTTCGGTCTAGGGTTAGACATAACTAATTAAAAAAAATAAAAAATGGAAAACCTTCACATGGCATCCTTTTATGTGACCTACCATCTGGAAAAAATTATAAACATGTTATGGAGGTTTTAATAAAAAAATCTTCACAGAAATAAGCTACGAGGTACAAAGATGTATGGTTTTCGACTGAAATGAGCTAGGGTATAACATTTAACATAGCAAAAAATATCGGAATGAGGCAATATTTGACACACTGGTGTATCTTGGTTGTAGAATAGTATTGACTAAGAGGTTTGGGGTTTTCGTTGAATAAAAAACCCATTTTTTATTTTTTTAGTGTCAAAACAGGTTTTTTTTGTGAAGCAGCTATCAAAACGGCTCACCGAAAGAGGAACATCCTAATAGATAGAAAATAGTAGACCATCTTATAAGTGCATTTAACCTTGGGTTTGGATATAAAAACATACTTGGGTATTTCAAACATTTCAGATAAGTTCCTGCCGATTTCGTTGGAATTGGGTGTGATTTGAACTACGAGTGCCGCATAGTTTGGTCGTGATTTTTTGAAAAAATCACTTTTAGATCCAAAATGTATACTTTCTTTAGAGATATTTGACGGTTTTTGTTGGATAGAAGTTACGGTTAGGTTTAGGTTAATCGTTAGGGTTTACGGTCTCGGTTTCGGGCTAGGGTTAGACACAACTAATTTAAAAAAAAATCAAAAATTGAAAAACCTCCACATGCCATACTTTTATGTGACCTATCACATGAAAAAAATTATAAACATGAGTTATGGAGGTTTTTATAAAAAAACCTTCACAGAAATGAGCTACGAGGTACAAAGATGTATGGTTTTCGACTGAAATGAGCTAGGGTATGACAATTAACATAGCAAAAAATGTCGGAATGAGCCAATATTTGACACACTGGTGTATCTTGGTTGTAGAATAGTATTGACTAAGGGGTTTAGGGTTTTCGTTGAATAAAAAACCCATTTTTCATTTTTTTAGTGTCAAAACAGGCTTTTTTTTGTGAAGCAGTTACCAAAACGGCTCACCGAAAGAGGAACATCCAAATAGATAGAAAATAATAGACCATATTGTAAGTTCATTTAACCTTAGGTTTGGATATAAAAACATACTTGGTATTTCAAACATTTCAGATAAGTTCCTGCCGATTTCGCTAGAATTGTGTCTGATTTGAACTATGAGTGCCGCATAGTTTGGTCATGATTTTTTGAAAAAAAACACTTTTAGATCCAAAATGTATATTTTATTTAGAGATCTTTGACGGTTTTTGTTGGATCGAAGTTACGGTTAGGTTTAGGTTTATCTGAAATATTTTGACCGTTTTTTCACAAAAATAAAAGAAATTGAGAAAATACTCAAAAAATGAATTCCTTTAGCATGGAGACATTTTATGTGTACTAGTTGCTATAAAAAAATGATAAACTTGAGTTTTGATAAATATTTCAAAAAAATGCTTCACAAAAAGGTTTATCATCTACAGACATGTATAAATTTCGCGTCAAATGACCAAGTTATAGTCATCCCCATGCCATAGTTTGTGATAATGTGTACATACTTAACACATAGGTGTGTCTTGGTATGGAAAACATTGTTGCCAAAAAAAAATTCCAAAATATTTTCGTAAATATCATTTTCCATTTTTTTAAGTGTCAAAAATGACTTTTTAATGAAGCAAGTACCAAACATATGTTTCAAAATGTCATGTGCATGGTGAAAAAGATTTTATGGATGTCATATTTGGATTCCTATCATTTTTCTAATCGATTTATACATTTAATTTATTAAATTTCGATTTACGGATTTAAAGATATGAATTATTTTATAGTAAATGGAAAATAGAAAAACAATACGCTGACGGTGGCCGTCGGCGTCTAAATTCAAACGTATGCCGACGGCCTTGCCGTCGGCGTCTTAACGTAGCGAGACGGCCGTCTCCGCTCCATCACGACGGGCGTTTGTACGCCGACGGCGTTAGGTACGCCGACGGCTGCCGTCGGCGTATGCATACTACGCCGACGGGGATATGTACGCCGACGACCGGGATCGCGGCTGCCCTAGCTCGGGTTGTACGCCGACGGCCCCGACATTTGGCCGTCGGTGTATAATCCGGCCGTCGGCGTCGTGTGCGTTTCCCGTAGTGGTGTCACTACCTTAGCAGGTCTTATACAAGATTAAGAAAAAGTTGAAGTAACCGCCGAATGACGATTTACATCTTTAGTTGCGCTGGTGCCTCGTATATTCTTGGACTTGATGTTACTAAACTCCACCGCCGAAGTTTGCTTGTTGCAGAGTTGTTAGCATAGAACTACCACTTTTCTGCTCAAAATTCGGAAAACTACCACTTTTCGTTTTAATCGCAAAAAACTATCACATTGAGTTTGATTTTTCGCAAAAAGCACTGATCACGGATTTAGAGCGAACTGACAGCGGCCCCACTTCGCAGTCCAATAAAAAAAATATGGACTTTAGGCCCCACTTGTCAGCCTAAATTAAAAAATAAAATATCTAAAAAAAAGAGGCAGCGTTGACCTCCGTCGGCGCCGCCTCCGGCCGCCGGCCCGCCGCCGCCACCCTCGAGCTGCTTGCCACCGCAGCCCTCGCGCTGCTCGCTGCCCTCGTGCTGCTGCTGCGCCAGCCTGCTCGCGGCCTCGCCCGCCGCCCTCGCACTGTTGCTGCGTCGGCCTGCTCAGCGACGCGGTCGTGCAGCAACGCGGCGCAGCCGACGAGCGCGCATGGCGACGGCCAGCAAGCAGGCGGGCGTGCAGCGGCGGCTAGCGTGGCGCGGCCAGCAAGCAGGCGAGGAGAGCGAGCACGAGCGCGGCAAGGAGAGCGAGCACGGGCGCAGCAAGGAGGACGACGGCCGGCGTGGGCGGCGAGCACGGGCAAGCGCGGGGACGCGGGCGAGCACGGGCGCAGCGAGCGGGCAAGCAAGGGCGCGTGGGCGAGTGCGGGCAAGCAAGCACGGCGAGCACGGGCGCAGGCGAGCGAAGGCGAGAGCGGGACGCGGCGAGTGCGGCAAGCAAGCATGGCGAGCACGGGCGCAAGCGAGCGAAGGCGAGCGCGGGACGCGGCGAGCGCGCACAGAGGTGGCGAAGCGAGCTAGCCGAACAACGCGGACCCTGCGGCGGCGAGAGCACCCGGAGCCGTGGTGCCGGCGATGGGGACCGATGGCGGCCGGTGCTTGGGAAGATCCGGTCGATTGCGGCGAACCGCGGGCGGCGAGCAAGCTGGCGCGGGACGGGCAGGCGCGAGGCGGGCAGGCACGAGGCGGGCCAGCGCGGGCGGGCGGACGCGAGGCAGCGAGCTGGCGCACTGGCGCGGGGCGGGCGCGAGGCGGCAAGCTTCTAGGCTGGCGCGGGGCGGCGTCCCCGGCTGCTGCTCGCTCGCCGGCGTCCCCGGCTGCTGCTCGCTCGCCGGCGAACTGGCTACTGCCGGTCACGGTGCTCCCTCGAGTCAACGCTGCCTCATGTTTTCTCTTTTTTTTATATTTTTGTTTTTTATTGGGCTAACAAGTGGGCCGGCCCACAGTCCACCTCACCGAACAATTTTTTATTGGTCTGGCAAGTGGGGTCCACTGTCAGTTTCGCTGTCAATTCCCGTTCAATTCGTGATCAGTGCTTTTTGCGAAAAACCAAACTCAATGTGGTAGTTTTTTGTGATTGAAACGAAAAGTGGTAGTTTTCCGAATTTTGAACAGAAAAGTGGTAGTTCTATGCTAACAACTCCTTGTTGCACCCTTTAGGCTTCAAAGGATTGACCATCGTGCAATAGTTCTGATCCACGGATTCTGGACATTCGCCATGGTTATATCCTCAAACTGATCGTCGGCCGACATGTGGATCTGCTAGCTATTTAAAATATTAATATTTTAGACCTTCAGCTGATGGCACTTGCTAAGCAACAATGCGATTGGGGTGTGCGTGTTTCTCACCTACGGTCTCATCTACATTGTTCTTCTCGCCAACGACCTTGTCGGCACTACCTCTTAGACAAGATAAATGTAATACATCAGTTTACTTCTAATACCTCATTCGTATATACATATTTCTCATTACAAAAGAAGTTCATGTGTACTCAAGAATATGTCTTGCAAGTTGACGCATGGGTAAAACAAAGGCACTAGCTCAATTTATAGAGACCCAACTGGTGTGGTGGTAGTCATGTTCTTGTAATGCAAAACTAATTCCCGTGCATGATATACATTCCTACATGCATGATGGTGCGCAAATGTTCATGCATTAGCGTGAACATATCATGCCTGAATATTCAGGGACCGCATGTAACTACTCCCTCCGATTCACAATATTAGTTTATGATTCTTGCCAAAATAGTCATTCAATCCTTTTAGTATGTTATTTTGAAGAAAACAATTATATTATATGGAATTATATTGCAGGAAAAAAATCTAGTAACACCCGTTCAATATTGTTCTTGCGAGTAATTTGTTCTATAACTACACATATTTGACTGGCAGGAATGCAAAAGCTGCTTACATTACCATTTTTGAAGAACTGCTTACATTACCATTCATGTGGAGCAAATAATCTATCTGGTTGGTTAAATTTTATGGGTAAGACACATATACGTTTTTTTACTCCCTTTTTGAATTCTCAATCAATCAGAACAGTCAAGGACAAATCCAGTCTGGGGGTGTTACTTTAGTTTGTACTTTTACTGCCTGCAGCTGATAAGCATGTGATTCTTGCAGACCAAATGGCTGTGACCTGTCTAGTTGAAAGAAATTAACCGAGTATGTTGTTTCCTCTGATGGTTCTTGAAATAGTAATTCATAAGCAATGGCTGTATTTTATTTGTGTAGCCAGTCGACAACCCAGTGACAATAACAAGTTTAAGCCTAAAAAGAGCTATGTTTCATGTTTGTTTGATATTATTTATGTATTAACCAGGCTGTGATAAAGAAACCACGTGAAGGACAAAACCTGTGGTTTGCAAGAGATCAGTTTCTTCCAATATGGAGATCGGTATTAACATGTCGGTTTATGGTGAACATCTATCCATCTTATGCACCAAAGAAAGATTCACTATATACTCACGTGAAGACGCCCAGAAGAAACTAAATAATCAAAGGCCTTGCCTAGCTCGTCTTGGCTTGTTAGATACCAGTAGGTCTTGAAAATCAGAAAATGATCAAAATTAGCAAGTGCTCATCGATCCAGAAGGCTATTTGGCGCTGCTGCATCGACTGTCCTGAAGATGTTGAAGCGCGCATGATGCCAAGGAATGAAGGTATACTTGTTTACTAGTTGAAGCTGTCACAATAGCTAATTTTGAAATATTTCAATCAACTACATTGATTTTGCTCCAATGATCAGATCTTGCTTCGTCATGGCCCCTCAAATGGCCGATGTGGTCTTTGCGATCGACAGGAAGATGCTAGCCATATTTTCTTTGGCTGTGATCTTGCTCGCTTCGTCTGGAGTGGCGTCCGTGACAAGTTCCATGTACTCTGGAACCCCAAGAGCTACGAAGATCAGTGCAGATCCTCCGAGTGCTCAAAGGGAAAGCTCGTCTTGCATTTCGAGTTCTGTTTACGGCTCTTTGCTGGGCTTTATGGCTCATCCGCAAGAATTTTACTATCGAATGAAAATTTCCTAAACAGCCAGCTGAATGCTTTTTCAAAATTCTAACTCTTTTGTAGCTGTGGAGACCTTTGTCCAAGGACGCAACTAAGCCGGTACTGGACGGGATGGGCGCAGTGATCAAGCAACTTTTCAACGCCACCTATACTGCTCCACCGTCCTCGGCGACTACCTAGCTAGCTGTTTGTTTAAGCAGCTGCGTCTGCTCTATCTGGCGTGTGTGTGCCCAGTAGGCAGTTTAAACTTCTATGCTTTTGGCTATTGAGCCTGGTCTGTACGTAATATCTAAAGTCCTGTCAGTCGTTGGCCGTGTGGCTTTACTAATCAATAGTTGGGCACTTGTTGCCTGTGATCTAAAAACTACATTGATTTTGGAGATAGTTGAACTATTAGGCAGGCGTTGAGCTAAAGTAATGCCTTTTGTGGAGATGAATCCACTAGTAGAAAATAGGGCTTCCGTTTTGCCCTTTTGTCCCGGATCAATAAAGAACCGGGACCAAAGGGGGCATTGGTCCCGGTTCCATCGGCCGGGGCGCCGGGGAGCAATCGTCCCGGTTCTATTGGGACCTTTGGTCCCGGTTCGTGGCTGGAACCGGGACCAAAGGGTCTGCACATGCGGCTGCGGCAGTGGGACCCCTGGCAGGGAGCCTTTGGTCCCGGTTCCAGCCACGAACCGGGACCAAAGGTCCTGCACTATATCATCTTCTTCCACCCGAGCTCATCTCCATTTTGAGCTCATCTTCCACCATTTTCTCCTCCTTTTCCTCTCCCTCACTCAAGTTAATCTCCATTTTTTTGCACCAATTGTGAGGATTAAAGGCACCCCATCTATTCAAGGGTTAGCAACATCATCCTTTCCTCCGAAGTTGCAACTTTAGCTCATTTCGTTGCTAGTTTAGCTCATTTCAGTTTTTGTAGTGCAAGCAAGGTGTTTGATGAAATGCCTAAGTTAGAGAGTTTATTTTTTATATGCATTTTGAGCTCAAATTAATTTATTATTTGTGGATTTTAGTGTCGTCCCGTCCTCACCGCCGTCGATAGCCCGCGTCGTCCCGTCACCGGCACCACCTCGGTGAGCTTTTTTTCTTTATCTTCTATTTTAAGAAAAATGACATGTATGATTTAAAAGCATATTTATTTCTTGTATATTTTTCTTATGTTTTTTTATATGTATAGTGTCATGGTTTTGATATCCGCCCCCGTCGGCCCTTGTCCGGTCTATGATTCGGATGTGGTATATTTTCATAACTATTTGTTTCATTTCGTGTTTAAAACAACTATACCTACCAACTTGACATAGAAACTTTTATCTAGGAGGTAGTTGAACCGGAAATTCCAACCGACCCTATTGTCGAGTTTTTTGTAAAAGAAAACAATGATTTGAAAGCAAAATTGGAAAGAAGTGAAGATCTTCGTCTGCAATGCCTAGAAGAGAAGATGAAATTGGAGTTGAAGCTTGCCGACATCATCGATGAACACGAGTTCAAGCTTGCCGACGTCGCACATGCCCATGAGATCAAGATGGATGCAATGCGCTTGAAGATTAAAAAGATTAGAAAATATTCCATTAGTCAGGAGGCTTGGTACCATTATGTTGTTGGTTCAGTAGTTACCTTAGTTGCGATTTTGATCGCATTTGGTGTTGGATTTAAATTATTTAGATAGTTGTATGTTAGTTTCAATTAATGTATGTTTTATGAGGACTATGCATTACAATTACTTTACTTTGGTTTTAATGTGATGAACTTGTATTAACTAATTTGGTCACTATTATATACTCTTCATGTAGTGAAATAGTTTTTGATATATTTATATAATGCAGATGAGCCGGCAATGGATGTACAGTGACCGACGATTTCCCGACTATATTAATGGCATGCATTATTTTCTCCGTGTGGCTGAGAAAAACAAGCCGTCGAATGGTTTTATTTCTTGTCCATGTAGCGTCTGCAAGAATACGCAGGATTACTCTACCTCAAAAACCATTCACGTCCACCTGTTGCAGCATGGTTTCATGTCCGGTTATAATTGTTGGACCAAGCACGGAGAAAGAGGGGTTATAATGGAAGAAAATGAAGAAGAAGAGGATAATGACAACTATCCTATGTTCACCGAAGACGGTGATACTGCAATGGGGGAAGACGAAGCTGAAGAAGAGCCCATTGTTGATGAGCACGATGATGATTTTGGTCGGGCCATTCTTGATGCACAGATAAACAGCGGAACTGAAACGAGAGGTTGAAGTTGGAGACCATGTTAGAGGATCACAAGAAATTGTTGTACCCAACTTGCGAAGATGGCCAGAAAAAGCTTGGTACCACGCTGGAATTGCTGCAATGGAAGGCAGAGGAAGGTACTTCTGACAAGGGATTTGAAAAATTGCTGAAAATAATAAAGAAGATGCTTCCAAAAGATAACGTATTGCCCCCCAGTACGTACGAAGCAAAGAAGGTGTCTGCCCTCTAGGATTAGAGGTGCAGAAGATTACATGCATGCATCAATGACTGCATCCTCTACCGTGGTGAGGAGTACGAGAATTTGAATGCATGCCCGGTATGCGGTGCATTGCGGTATAAAATAAGGCGAGATGACCCTGGTAATGTTGAGGGTGAGCCGTGCCCTAGGAAGAGGGTTCCTGCCAAGGTGATGTGGTATGCTCCTATAATACCACGATTGAAACGTTTGTTCCAAAACAAAGAGCATGCAAAGTTGTTACGATGGCACAAAGAAGACCGTTTGAAAGACCTGATGTTAAGACACCCCGCCGATGGGTCGCAGTGGAGAAAAATCGACAGGGGAGTTCCCGGAATTTGCAGCTGACGCAAGGAACTTAGATTTGGGCTAAGTACAGATGGCTTTAATCCTTTCGGGGAGCAGAGCTCTAGTCATAGCACCTGGCCTGTGACTCTGTGTATTTATAACCTTCCTCCTTGGTTGTGCATGAAGCGGAAGTTCATTATGATGCCAGTGCTCATCCAAGGCCCGAAGCAACCGGGCAACGACATTGATGTGTATCTGAGGCCATTGGTTGAAGAACTTTTACAGTTGTGGCGTGACGAAGGTGTACCTACGTGGGATGAGCACGAACAAAAGGAATTTGACCTACGAGCGTTGCTGTTTGTAACCATCAATGATTGGCCTGCACTTAGTAACATTTCAGGACAGTCAAACAAGGGATACAATGCATGCACGCACTGTTTAGGTGAGACTGAAAGTATACATATGGAAACAAGAATGTGTACCTGGGGCATCGGCGATTTCTTACAAAAGGGCATGCCGTAAGAAAGAAAGGCAAGCATTTCAAAGGTGAGCCAAATCATCAGACGAATCCTAAATTACCTAGTGGTGATGTTATATATGACATGGTCAAGGACTTAAAAGTAATCTTTGGAAAGGGTCCTGGCAGTCTATCTGTTTCGAATGACGCTGATGGACACGTACCCATGTGGAAGAAGTGCTCTATATTTTGGGAGCTACCCTATTGGAAAATACTGGAGGTTCGCTCTGCAATCGACGTGATGCACGTGACGAAAAATCTGTGCGTGAACCTACTAAGCTTCTTGGGCGTGTATGGGAAAACAAAAGATACACCGGAATCACGACAGGGACCACCAACGTATGCACGAACGAGACGACCAACTGATCCAGATAAGTATCAAGGTCTTGCCAGCTACGCTCTTACCAAAGAAGAGAAGGAGATCTTTTTTGAACTCCTGAGCAGTATCAAGGTCCCGTCTGGTTCTAGTCGAATATAAAGGGAATAATAAACATGGCAGAGAAAAAGTTCCAGAACCTAAAGTCTCATGACTGCCACGTGATTATGACACAATTACTTCCGATTGCATTGAGGGGGCTTCTACCGGAAAATGTTCGAGTACCCATTGTGAAGCTATGTGCATTTCTCAATGCAATTTCTCAGAAGGTGATCAATCCATTAACTCTACCAGGTTTACAGAGGGAGGTGGTCCAATGTCTTGTCAGCTTCGAGTTGGTGTTCCCACCATCCTTCTTCAATATTATGACGCACCTCATAGTTCACCTAGTCGAAGAGATTAATGTTCTCGGTCCTGTATTTCTACACAACATGTTCCCCTTTGAGAGGTTCATGGGAGTCTTAAAGAAATACGTTCATAACCGTGCTAGGCCCGAAGGAAGCATCTCCAAGGGCTATGGAACAGAGGAGGTAATTGAGTTTTGTGTTGACTTTATTCCTGACCTTAAGCCGATCGGTGTTCCTCAATCGCGCCATGAGGGGAGACTGCGTGGAATAGGCACGCTAGGAAAGAAAGCAATAATGTGTAAGGACTGGGATTCTTTCAATCAAGCACACTACACAGTTCTACATAATTCCATCTTGGTGGCTCCGTATATCCAGGAACACATGAATATTTTACGCTCTAAATGCCCGGAGCAGCCTGGAGAATCGATTGAAAGAGAACACATGAAGACTTTCAGCGGATGGTTGCAAACACGTCTCATAATGACAACACTGTGAAGAACAATTATACTTGTTGCCATAGCACCATCGTCGACTATATTGACTTTTCAAGGGTACGAGATAAATGGGAATACATTTTACACGGCCGACCAAGATAAAAAGAGCACCAACCAAAACAGTGGTGTCCGCTTTGATGCAACAAACAACAATGGGAAAAAAGGACACATATTATGGTTACATAGAGCAGATATGGGAACTGACTATGGACCTTCTTTCAAGGTACCTTTGTTCAGGTGCAATGGTTCAACCTGGAAGGCGGGGGGGTAAATGTAGACCCGAAGTACGGAATGACTACGGTGGATGTAAAAAATCTTGGGTACGACACCGAACCATTCGTCCTAGCCAATGATGTGGCTCAGGTTTTCTATGTGAAGGACATGTCTTCCAGACCGAAAAAAAGAAAAGATAAGCAAGCGAATACATCATACGATGAGCAAAAGCGCCACATAGTTCTTTCAGGAAAAAAAACATCGTAGGAGTGGAGGACAAGACGGACATGTCGGAAGATTACAATAATTTTCATGAAATTCCCCCCTTCACGGTGAAAACTGACCCAACCATCGCGTTGAATGAGGAAGATTGTCCATGGTTGCGGCGCAATCAGAAGAAAGGGACACACACGAAGAAGAAAGGGACACACACTAGATAGGGATGTTGGTGGTGATGTGTAATAATGTATTAAACCTTTTATCAAATGCACACGGTTTCACCTGACTTGTGATTACCTGCATATCAAATGACTTGTATGACTTGTATTCGGTCGATGAACTGAAGGATTCCTAGATATAGAACAAAACACACGGTTTCACCTGCATACAGCCCAACAGTGGCTCGTGAGTGCCTGCATATAAAATGCACTGTTGGACGTATGCAGGCGAATCCGAATGATTTGTATTCGGTCTTTGCCTTCCGGACCGAATCATCAGAGAGCCTTGGAGCTGCTTGGATCCGACCGAGGGGCATGGCTACCACTTCCACCACCACTCCCACCTCCTCGGCAATTCATCATTGTGTCACCCTAATCCAGTGGTTGGATTCAACCTACCCGAGGGCTTGTGTTAGGGAACATGCCAGCGGGTAGGCTAAATCCAACCATTGGGTTCGGTGGCAAAGGTAGACGCTCGTTGTGTGCCGTTTCGCTGCAGGAGGGACGTCGCTATTTATAGGCGTGTGCTTCTAATCCAACGGCTCACAAGCGCTCTAAAGAAACACACCCCTGATCCAAAGGCTCACAAGCGCTTGAAAGAAACACACGATCCGTGTGCTTCTTTAGTCCCGGTTGGTAACACGAACCGGGACCAAAGGCCCTGATCCAACAGCTCACAAGCGCTCGAAGGAAACACACGATCCATGTGCTTCTGATCCAACGGCTCACAAGCGCTCTAAAGAAACACACCCCTGATCCAACGGCTCACAAGCGCTTAAAAGAAACACACGATCCGTGTGCTTCTTTAGTCCCGGTTAGTAACACGAACCGGGACTAAAGACCCTGATCACATATATATGTAGGCTTGGCCGCCATTGCCATATCACATCTGAACTCATATCTGCAACCTCATCACTCTTCCATTGACTTAGGTGTCGGCGATGTACATGTTGGACCAGAGGGGCGATGTGCGGGACTGGGCTCCACCGGGCTGGCACTGGGAGGTGCTACCTTCCGGGACGCGCAGCTTGGTGAGGAATCCGGGTGACGTCGTCGACCCGGATCTTCTGTGGTGGCAGTCGCGTGGGCCACGCTCGGTGCAGAGGGAGCCGGCCTCCGAGGAGGTGGTACGTCGCCGTATCAGGGAGGAGGATGAGCATGTCCGTCGCTACATGTATCTATTGGATAGGCAGTATGACAGTAGGTGGTCGTTTCTTCAGAGGGTTCCTTCTCACGTGAGCTATGACCCTGTGAGGGTTCCTTCTCTTTGGATGCGCAGCGCCGGCGGCTCAGCACCCCGCGGCTCAGGAACTGGTCGAAATTAGTTTCAGAGTATGTGATCACCATTGCAGTTCTCTTTTATTGAACCGGGAATAAAGGAGCGTTGATCCGTCTCGCGTCGTCTTGAGCAGCAAATCGACCTTCGATCCAAGCAGCCGCAAGACTTCTGTGATGATCTAACGACCGTCCCAAAAAGTGTTGGGAATGTTGTAGATCATCACAGAGCCTTGCAGCTGCTTGGATCCGACCGAGGGGCATGGCTACCACTTCCACCACCACCACTCCCACCTCCTCGGCAATTCATTATTGTGTCACCCAAATCCAGTGACTGGATTCAACCTACCTGAGGGCTTGTGTTTCCAACAGCATCGTTGTATTGTCTTTATTCACCGACCTACAGGAGGTGGATCCAATGGCTGGCCGGTGAACAAAGACAACACAATAATGCCAGGGAACATGCCAGCAGGTAGGCTAAATCCAACCATTGGGTTCGGTGGCAAAGATAGACACTCGTTGTGTGCCGTTCGCTGCAGGGACGTCGCTATTTATAGGCGATTAGAAGGTGTACCTGTGGATGAGGTGGGAGTGCAGAAAGAAACACACCCCTGATCCAACGGCTCACAAGCGCTTGAAAGAAACACACCCCTGATCCAACGGCTCACAAGCGCTTGAAAGAAACACACGATCCGTGTGCTTCTTTAGTCCCGGTTGGTAACACGAACCGGGACTAAAGGCGGGCATTGGTCCCAGTTCATGCCACGAACCGGGACTAAAGGGTTTGATCGGAAGCACACGGATCGTGTGTTTCTTTAGAGTGCTTGTGGGCCGTTGGATCAGGGTGTGTTTCTTTCGAGCGCTTCTGAGCCGTTGGATCTCAAGCAGAAGATATGGCACACATATCAACGCGCTCCTTTAGTCCCGGTTCAATCTACCAACCGGGACTAAAGATGAAGAGTTGCCCTGATCTTTTAGCTATAAATACCAAACATGATCGAGGAGGAGATGAAGAACAAGAGTAGCCCTGATCTTTAGAGCGCTTGNGGTTTGATCGGAAGCACACGGATCGTGTGTTTCTTTAGAGTGCTTGTGGGCCGTTGGATCAGGGTGTGTTTTCTTTCGAGCGCTTCTGAGCCGTTGGATCTCAAGCAGAAGATATGGCACACATATCAACGCTCCTTTAGTCCCGGTTCAATCTACCAACCGGGACTAAAGCTGAAGAGTTGCCCTGATCTTTTAGCTATAAATACCAAACATGATCGAGGAGGAGATGAAGAACAAGAGTAGCCCTGATCTTTAGAGCGCTTGTGGTGGTGGTGGAAGTGGTAGCCATGCCCCTCGGTCGGATCCAAGCAGCTGCAAGGCTCTCTCATGATCTACAACATTCCCAACACTTTTTGGGACGGTCGTTAGATCATGAGAGATGTCTTGCGGCTGCTTGGATCGAAGGTCGATTTGCTGCTCACGACGACGCAAGACAGATGCGCAAGCTTCCGGATGGGCAAAACCAGTGTTGGATCAGCCACATGACAACCGGTAGTAATGGGCTTCTGTTTTTTTCTCTCTTATTTTTTCTTTGCCGTAATGACCACATGGGCAATTAGGTATTGAAACATTTGAAAAGAAACTAGAAAAAGATATGATTTTCAAATAATAAAAAGAAACTAGAAAAATAAATATTAACAAGATAATGATTTTGAAATACTGAAACATTTTAAAGACACTAGAAAAAGATATGATTTTCAAATAATAAAAAGAAACTAGAAAAATAAATATTAAAAAGATAATGATTATATGACTTTTTAAATAATAAAAAGAAACTATAAAAGAAAATAGAAAAAGAAACAAAAAAGAAACCAGAAAAAGAAAACAGAAAAAGAAACTAGAAAACAGAAATAGAAACAAAAAAGAAAAAGAAAAAAAAGGCCTTTGGTCCCGGTTGGTAACACCAACCGGGACCAAAGGCCCGCTGGGCTTCGCGCGCATTTTTTCGCGGCCCGGGGGGGCCTTTGGTCCCGGTTGGTGTTACCAACCGGGACCAAAGGGTCTTTGGTCCCGGTTCGTGGCTGGAACCGGGACCAAAGGTCCCTTCCGCGTCCTTTTGGTGGTTCCGGCCGCAAAAATTTCCTCATTCTCATCTTCCCCGCGCGCCCTCTCCCCTGCCGCCAGGCTGCTCCGCCGCCGCGCGCCCTCTCCACCGCCGCCGTGCGCCGCCTCGCCTCCCGGCCGCCGCGCCCTCGGCCTCCCGCCGCCCTCGGCCTCGCCTCTCCCGGCCGCCGCCCTCGCATCCCGGCCGCCGCTCTCGGCCTCGCCTCCCGGCCGCCGCCCTCGGCCTCGCCTCCCGGCCGCCTTGCTGCGCGTGCGCCGCCTTGCTGCGCGTGCGCCGCCGCCACCGTGCTCCGCCGCCCTCGCATCCCGGCCGCCGCTCTCGGCCTCGCCTCCCGGCCGCCGCCCTCGGCCTCGCCTCCCGGCCGCCTTGCTGCGCGTGCGCCGCCGCCACCGTGCTCCGCCGCCACCGTGCTCCGCCCGCCACGAGCCCAGGTCCAGTCTCCGACGACCGCGCCCAGGTTAGTGCATGTTAGGATTTTTTTGGATAGGAAATTACAAATATGTTTGAATCCAAATTTAGATTGTAGTTCATTTAGATTGTAATCCAACTTTGAATGTCTAAATTTAGATTGTAGTTCATTTAGAAAATTTGAAATGTAGCAAATTTAGCTAAGTTAGAAAATTATTGTATAAGATAAAAGCAATGTTATTTTTAGTTGCAATATTTGTTGTATGAGAAATGTATCAAAGCAATGTTATTTTTAGATGCAATATTATTGTGTATAAGAATATTAAAGTTGTTTAGCAAATTTACCAAAGTTAGAAAATTTGAAATGTAGCAAATTTAGCTAAGTTAGAAAATTGTTGAATTTATTAGAAATGTTATTAGAAAAATTTGCTAAGTCAATTTGGAATGTTAGAAATTTATTAGAAATGTTATTAGAAAATTTGCTAAGTCAATTTGGAATGATTTAGTGGTAGCTGATTTTGCTGTTCTTAATGCAAGCCGATGATTAGAATAGTCCATTATGCTTGCAAGAAGACTGTCTATAGAACCAAGGGTAAATGCAAGAACAATGCATTTATTTCTACTTCGTTCTTATAGGCACTCTTTTTGCTGACTAATGGCTTTGACATATGAGGCTTCAGATGTAAAACCACGTTCCCTATGCTTAGGCTTCATATTTATTTATGATTTTAGGCTTCATATTTGTGTAAATAAATATTTATCCAAAATCCTATAATTTTAGGCTTCATATTTATTTGTATGATAGAATTGTGTACTCTGATGTTTTAAAAAAACTCTAACCCCGGATAACTTTGATGACCAATGAATAAAGAGGTTTTTATTTTCCAGGTTAGCAAGCGACAGACTCGGAAAGGTTTGTGCAGAAGATGGACATCGACAGAGATGAGGAGGCCGAACTGCGAATCATGGATTTTATAGCAGGACGTGCGGCCGCGCCTGTCGGTGAAGAAGATGCCTTCACCGGCGAAGATGACGGCTCCCAATTTCTGAACGATTCCGGTGAGGGGGTTCAGGAAGAAGAAAATGATAGAGAGGGGGAAGAAGTGCCCATTACAAACTCTGGCGAGGTATAATAAGCCTATGTACATCGATCACACTAGATGTATTATTTGAGTTGTATATTGTTGTTATTAACGAACCATTTTTTTCTTTTAGCCCTCCGGATCATCCACATCTACTGCATTGCCGAAACGAGGCCCGACGAAGCCGTTGAAGGAGGGTCGTAGGATAGTGATCAACACAGTTAGTGCTAGTGGGGAACCTTTGGAACCCATGGACAACCGCCGCAAATACATTAATCAATGCGGGGTTATTGTAAGGGACATTGTCCCGATCAACCTTGAAGAGTGGATTAAGCCGAAGGATGTAAACAACCCAGCTACTTATGTCGAGGAGAGGCTAAAAACATCGTGTTGGAACACGCTCTTAACAAAGGTCAGCCTACCGCCAGATCTGCCGGTTCCCCTGATGGACAAAGTGAAGGAGTGGTCGCTTAGTAAGATGGCCGAACAATTCCGGACCTGGAAGAAAAACTTATGGAAAGCTTATATAAAGGCCGGGGAGACGGATCCAGATTTCACTGGAGCACTAGTGAAGTTAAAACAGCAGTGGCCCACATTTGTGGAGCAAAGAAAATCGGAGGGCGCTCTGGCCCGATCGGTTCAAATAAGTTAAATGCTGGGAAGAAGGAATATCACCACCGTTTGGGGGCAGGTGGCTACAGGGCTGCCGTGCCTAGGTGGGAAGCCTTTGAAGCACGACTGCTTGATAACGGGATCATTCCACAGACACATGACTGGCCCCCGAGGTCCAAGTTTTGGTTGTTCGCGCATGGGGCAGGGTTGGACCCACAGACAGGAAAGATTATTGCTCAGGGAAAATGGAAGGCAAAAATTGAGTATATAACCAAACAGCTTGAGGACGCAATAGATAAAGTTCGCAGGGGAGAGTACGTCCCTGACAGAGAGAATGACGAGCTGACACTAGCACTCGGGAATCCTGAACACGTTGGACGATTACGAGGCTATGGAGCCGGTGTCACCTTGAAGCAAGGTTTTCCGGAAGACGCTGATACTTATAGAAGCCGTCAGAGAAGAAAGAAGCAGGAGTCTGACCGGTTATCAGCACTGGAACGCAAGGTGCAGGAGCAGCAGCAGCGACTCGACTCAATTAGTAAGCAAAATGAATCTGATCCTCGACTCAAGGTGCAGGTGCAGGAGCAGGAGCAGCTGCATGTACAAGCCGCCCCATCTGATCAGCGGAAAAGCAGCGTGGGTTCCACTCATTTGGAAATTTCTCAATTTCAACCGGCGGCTCACTACCCCGTGGATGATATCACGGAGAAGACAGACTGTGAGCTACACATGTCAATGAAGAACATGTCTTTCAAGGTGGCGGTCGGCTATGCTTTACCTAATCCAGCTGGAGCAAGCTACCATCTCGAAGGGATTCCACAGGGCTATGCTCGTGTCGGGGTGGATCAAGTTGTGCCGTTATATGCTAATCTGGAACTTGACATTCCCGGAGGTGACGGCGAGAAGACACTAGGAGAAGTCGAGAAGGGTATCGCTCTCTGGAACAAGGAAAACATCGTGTTTCCGAACTTCACTCCTCGATCTAGCAGCAGACCCCCACCTCAAGATCCATCCCCCCCACCTAATGATCCATCCCCCCCACGTCCAGATCCATCCCTCCCACCGCAAGATCCATCCCCCCCACCTAAGGATCCATCCCCCCCACCTAAGGATCCATCTCCCCCGCCTAAAGATCCATCTCCCCCACCTAAAGATTCATCCCCCCAAGATATATCCTCCTCACATGAAGATCCATCCCTCGATGCCCCATCCGTCGCGAGTCCATCGCGCGCGACGTCCCGTCCTTCAATTCCGCCCCGGGAAAAGACCTTCTCGTCAAAGCGGAAACTATCCTTCACGTCGACGCGTGCAGATAAGTTATCTCGAGCGGAACGCGAGTTGCTAAAGCCTGTTCCAAAGAGACCTTACGACTTGACTCCAGAGGAACTCGAGGAGTCGGTGCATGCCCATATTACAGAACAGTTAGCTCCGAAACGGCCCCCGCCTAGAGAGAAACTGGATCCAGAAAAAGTTGAGAGATTTGTGAAAATTTCAGGAATCCCCGGCCAAAGTCACCTCCATTGGCAGATGACTATGATCGTGTCATGCAGAAGACAATTAGTCAAGAGGCCGAGGAAAAGAAGGCTGCCTATCTCCTAAAGAAGCAGAAGATGAAGGAGGACAAGGAGGCGGCAGATCGACTAAAGAAGGAGCAGTTCTATGCTGCAAAACGCGGGAAACAAGTGGCCCAGCTCGGAGAACAGGCAAAAAAGTCGATATCCCCGCTGAAGGTGATCTCAACTAAAACAGTTGCCCAGCTCGTACAACCACAGCAACAGTATCAGTATGCATGGACATATAAACCCGGAAGTCCCTGGTCAGACCTGAGGAGATCAGTTCTCTATCATACCAATTGCGTCGATTGCATCACTGGTACGAGAAAGCTGCAGCGGCCGGGCATGAAGCTTTCTGGGTGAGTTATAAGAAAAAGCATTACTTCACGGATGACTTGTTATATATTCCGTTTTCGGAAGTATTTCAGTTATTCAATCAAGATGCCCTCGACAAAGTCATCGTCAGTTCCTATTGTTTGTAAGTGATTTATTTCTGCAATTTAATTAAGTCTTCAGCTCTGCACGTTCATTGCCTTTAATTATCTCACTATATTCTTTTGTATTGTAGAATGATGATTGTGGAATGCAGAAAAAAGGGCATCTATGACACTGGGTTCATTGACCCAAATTATATTCATGAAGTGACCGTACAATACAATTGGAAGACCACCGAGGATAGCTTGGTCAATTGGTTAGTGAAACAAAATACTTGCGGAGAAATACTTTTTCCTTACGTCAACAAGTGAGTGTTACCTTCTACCCATTCTATTTTGCTTTGCATATCTTTAGTGTAACCGATGAGTCATTGACATATAACGTGCGCAGTTTCCACTGGATTCTGCTAATCATTAGAGTTGACCAAGGAGTCGTTCAAGTCATGGACTCGCTAAGGAAACCAATGGAAAAGTACCAACGCATTCAAGATATGCTCCAGATGTAATTTCAATCATTATCGCTCTATATCGACCTCTGTCAGTCATTTTCAGATATCAACTAATCAATAACTTCTTTGTTCATTTTTCTATTGGCGGGCAGTGTTTGGAAACGGTTCATCAAGATCGTTCCAGGGGAGTGGAAACCGGAGCTGTATTTTTATACCACCAACGTAAGTAGTACTTATATATATTGCTCCATTATGAAGCAACTCTTTAATTCTATAGTTTCAATACCATTATGAAGCTTCACTATTATTTGATTAAATTCTATTTTTTTGTAAAGTGGTGTCTGAGGCAGGATACTGGGACAAATTTATGTGGATTCTATGTTTGCGAGTACATACGATCTTTGTCTTAGAGCGGAATAGAGAACAAAGAACGCTTGATGTATGTATACACTCCATCCATAAATTATTTTATTATGATTTCATATATATATATTATAGTTATAAACAACTCACATATTCATATTGATCTAGATGGAGAGAATGCGGGACCCAGCTCATACCATCGAAAGCGCCTAAAGCACTTCAAGAGGAAATTGCGGGATTTTTTAACTCTGCGGTCTGAAGAGAGATGGAGAATTTTTTCACTCGGCAAATTTTGTTTTGCCCGAGGACATGTAATTGACATCATCTCGACGTGTGAGAAACATTATGTCGGCGTGTGACGTTATGTATGTATATATGAAACTGATCTCGACGTGTGAGAACGTTATGTATGTACGTATGAATCAAATATGAATGGTAGTACCACTGACACGGCACGGCACGACACGGCACCGGTCACGGCGACACGGCACGGCACCTATTGATTTAAAATCCCCCGAAAAAAAAAGGATTTGGTAAACACCCCCCCCCCCCCCCCCCCCCCAAACCCTAAAACCCTAAAACCCAAAAAAAAATGTGAAACTCTTTGGTCCCGGTTGGTAATACCACCGGGACCAAAGGGTTCCGGCCCGGAGCGCACCCGCCCCGCCCACGTGGAGGGCCATTGGTCCCGGGTCTTAAGGGTACCGGGACGAAAGGCCCCCCCCCCCCTTTTGTCCCGACCCTTTAGTCCCGGTTAGAAAACCGGGACCAAAGGTCCTTTGGAACCGGGACCAATGGGCCATTTTCTACTAGTGTGCCGACGATTGGACCGATGCCACACAACGATGATCTGCAGGGTGAAAGAGATCGATGAACCCCTATCGCTGCCCACAGCTTGACCCATATGCATGCGACCGCAAAAGAAAATAATTAGTAGTTGGTGGAAACAAATACGGAGTATGTACGTTATATATATATGAGCTGAAAAACTATGTATGTATACACTTTTTCATTTAGAGACGAGACTAGCGTGCGGCTCAGGCAGTCAGGCTTCCTTGGTCACCGCCCGACGCAAGGCAAAGCAACATCTAGCCAGCCCCGGCCGGACGTTATATATATATATATGCTGCGGCGCAGCGCTTGTCAGACGCACTAGCTAGCTAGCATCACCATCTACTCTAGCTAGGCTTGCTAGCCTTTCAGAAGCCTTCCTTCGGACTCGATCCGGCGCGCCGCCGCCGCTTGATCCCATCGATCTCTCCGGCCGGCGAGCTAGGCGGCGACCCGAGGTACGTACTCACACGCACTGCTAGCTGGTCGTCGACGGCCGGGGTGTCCGTCCGTGCGGATCAGGCTTAGCTAGCTTTTTCAGTCAAGTCTCTGCATGATTCTTCTCTCGTGGGTACGTACGTTCGTGTGGGAGCTGTACGTACGTGTCTGTCACGAGGCAATTAAACTCGTCTCGATCTGAGGAAGAGATTAAGACCGGCTTTCGGCACCGATCGATCAGACTCGGAGCTGTCTGGCGCGAGTCAGAATCGAGTCGAGTCGCGGTCGTGGTAACTTCGTGGGTGACCATCACGGCTGCGCTCAATGTTCCGTTCCGTTGCGAGTCGGGTGTCACTCGATCACACCAGTTGCATGGGTTGGTTGGGTTCCTCCCACCGTCCCACGCACGCTTAGTTATTACACCTAAACGTACGCAGCGGATCACACGCACCTAACCCGCTACTAGTGTCATAATCGTTTCCATTTTGAATCGCAAAAGAAGAAAAAAAAAAAGGAAGTGGTCGTTTTTAAACCCCGGCAGAGACCCATTCGCAATCCTACGTACCCTGTTCGACCCATTTATGATTTATTATGTAGTCCGCTANACTCCACATCAACTACGGCGTCACACGCGCGTTCCCTTACCGCCCTTGCTACGTCGACGCGCTCCCAACGACCAAGATGTCACGTGGGGTCATCGTTTTTTTTTCTAAATAGGTTAATTTTTTGCGGTACTTTGATATCACCCATATTCCCTCAACTTAGACTGTGATGTACTCATGTTAATCAAAGCCTGTGTTGAAACTTTAGGATATATATCGCAATATGCAAACTGGTTATGAGGTTTATTTTGTGAAATGACCCCAGATCTATTAGGCAACAACAAGCATTACAACGGAACCCTGCAAAGAAGGAAATTACAAACAAAGTCCTTGAGTATAGATTCTGTCATGATGTACATGTATAACGATTTGACTGGAGTAAACATAACAAAGCAGCCCGAAGCCACCCAAACCGAGACAAATGGTGATGTCCGCCATATTCTGACGCGTACCGATGAATTGGCCATCGCGGACTGCCTTGGCGTCAACCAACTCTACTACTCATTCAACAGTGTCCCTCTCCGACAACAGGAGCACGCACAGGTGCTGTCTTCTCTGATCCCTGCAAAAACAGAATCGATCGAATTGATGCGTGTACTACGCGATCGGACTTCCTGTACTAGGCGCACGATGGGAGATTTTTTCACTCGGCAAATTTTGTTTTGCCCGAGGACATGTAATTGACATCATCTCGACGTGTGAGAAACATTATGTCGGCGTGTGACGTTATGTATGTATATATGAAACATGATCTCGACGTGTGAGAAACGTTATGTATGTACGTATGAATCAAATATGAATGGTAGTACCACTGACACGGCACGGCACGACACGGCACCGGTCACGGCGACACGGCACGGCACCTATTGATTTAAAATCCCCCGAAAAAAAAAGCATTTGGTTAAACCCCCCCCCCCCCCCCCCCCCCCCCCAAAACCCTAAACCCTAAAACCCAAAAAAAATGTGAAACTCTTTGGTCCCGGTTGGTAATACCAACCGGGACCAAAGGGTTCCGGCCCGGAGCGCACCCGCCCCGCCCACGTGGAGGGCCATTGGTCCCGGGTCTTAAGGTACCGGGACGAAAGGCCCCCCCCCCCCCCCCCTTTTGTCCCGACCCTTTAGTCCCGGTTAGAAAACCGGGACCAAAGGTCCTTTGGAACCGGGACCAATGGGCCATTTTCTACTAGTGTTTCTACTTCTTCTATGTCGTCAAGAGCGCGTTCCCTTACCGCCCCTGCTACGTCGACATGCTCCCGACGACCAAGATGTCACGATGAAAAGCATCACTAAATAGGGTGCAAAGTGGCCATCCGCTATTTTAAAATAGGATATTTTCTGTTAATTTTTCGGGGTACATTTGTATCACCCATGTTCCCTAGACTTAGATTGTAATGTACTCATGCTAATCAAGCCTATGTCGGAACTTTAGGACATATCGCAACATGCAAAACAGTTATGAGGTAGTTTGAATATGCATTTGGCAATGCTGCATTGCTGTTGTAGGTACCGGAGTAGAAACTTCTTTGAATTTGATTTGAATTTCCGTGTGTCCGAAGCACACGGCAAACATCGTGTTTCCACTTAGTGCATGTCCCATGAAAAAAGTGATCTCTCACGTGTTGTTGATCCCAGCCACATGAGAATCTAATAGTCCACCTCTTCAACATGGGAAGGAAAAGAATAATGGAGTATCCAATTTAAGCTGTCAGCACACGTAACAAACGTAAATATTGACTGATCCTGCATCGCATCGGATTTACCAGAATTTTTTTCTGCTTCTTTTCTTTGGATCCTCGATCCTTTGTCTGATTTCATGGATTGGAGCAATGGCTGGTTGGGGCTGGAGCCACATGCACGCAGTGGCGATTCTACTAGGGAGGCTTTAACAGGCTTAAGCCTACCCTCCAAAAATGCTATTACTACATAATCAGCTTAACATATCACTTGAAAAAAAATATTGAGGTGTTTTATATGCAAGAATTGCAATGCAATTGCTAATTAGGCCTAACAACTTGATTTTGAGCCTACCCTCCTTTTTCATGCTAGATTCGCCACTGCATGCACGCACGCCTTAGCCGTGTCATATACTTGTCGCAGTCCCTTTACAAGCTTGGTCTCGCCATCGACGAGGTTGTACCTAAACAGGCCAAACCTGAAGTAGGCATACCCGCCCTCCATGCCTAGCTGCACACTAGGAAAGTAAGAATCGGCGGCGACGTGGAAATTAATCCAAGTTTTTTTTTCTTTTAACTTCCCTAGGCTAGCTCCGTGTGGCCCCCCATCAAAAGATGACAAAAGGGGTAAATCACACAATCCTTTCCAAATTCCAATCACACGTACGCACGTATATGTCTCGGAGTCATACACAGCTTTCAATCCGGCCGCCTATTTTTACTACTCCCTCCGTTTCTAAATATAAGATTTTTAGCATTTCTCTTTCTATTCATATCTAGACATGTTTTAGTGTGAGGTTTAAATGAATCTTACACTAAAACATGTCTAAATACGGATGGAAAAACAAATGATAAAACATCTTATTGTAGAACGGAGGGAGTAGTACGTGTCTACGAGTCCATCGTCCATCGTCCATCACTATTTCCCTAAGGTCTGCGCCGGCCGCCACCCATCCTGTCCAGCTGATCGGAGTACCGCGATGGATGCGACCCATGGCAGCATGTGTCCAAGTACAACGGCCACATATGAAGAATTTAGGATTGTGGCGATTGTTTGAAGAAGAAGAAGAAGAAGAAGAAGAAGAAGAAGAAGAAGAAGAAGAAGAAGAAGAAGAAGATCAACTATATCCCAACGAGCCAGCCGCCGCCGAGGAGCCCAAAGATGAGGTATTGTCGTTATCGGTTTTCTCCTAAAAAACAAATGAGTGGGAATGCCGAGATTTTTTGCCTGAGCATTCCACCCGTGAGCACTATCTCTACGACATATGGACGGAGCCACGGTGTGCGCAGATATGGAAGTCGGCCACGTATTGGCACGGCTCACTATATGTGCATTGCCACAAGAACATCCTTATGATCCTACGCAATTCACAAGCGACGTACGACATGGTCCAGCTTCCCGCGATACCCTTGGATATGGAAGAAGAACGCTTTGGCATTGACAAGCTTCCCACTAGGTCCGTCTTAGGGAGCTACGAGAAGGGGATCCACTACATGGCATTTGATAGGTTCCAGCTTCAGGTATGGGCACTGAATGAGTCAGCTGATGGGCGACTAGGGTGGACGCCCACTCACCAGGCCAACCTTAGTCCATACGTTCGTCGCATGAATCACTCGTCACTACCTACGCAATCGATGGTGCCATGGAAGGCGGTCAAATCAAAGAATGCTAAACTCAGCTTGTTTGAACCTCTTAGTGACATTGAGAAAGGATACCTCAAGCTCCTCCATGAGCTGCGGTATGGCCCTGGGGGGAGAAGAATGACCACAAAAGTCAAAAAGGATCCTCGGTACTCGTGGGACTCGGACGAGGACAACTTCATCGACATGGACGGAAGCACCGCCCACCTGGAGCCGTCGTGGTATGAGCACTGCAGGATCATAGGTCTGCATCCGCACAAGGACGTCCTCCTCCTCCGTATCAGCGGCAAGGTCTTGGCGTACCATCTCAGCACCTCAAGGATGCAATTCCTAGGCAAAGAGCTCGTTCGTAATGCCCAACAATGCACGCAACTCCACACCAACTACGGCGTCACACGCGCGTTCCCTTACCGCCCTTGCTACGTCGACGCGCTCCCAACGACCAAGATGTCACGTGGGGTCATCGTTTTTTTTTCTAAATAGGTTAATTTTTTGCGGTACTTTGATATCACCCATATTCCCTCGACTTAGACTGTGATGTACTCATGTTAATCAAAGCCTGTGTTGAAACTTTAGGATATATATCGCAATATGCAAACTGGTTATGAGGTTTATTTTGTGAAATGACCCCAGATCTATTAAGCAACAACAAGCATTACAACGCACCTCTGCAAAGAAGGAAATTACAAACAAAGTCCTTAAGTATAGATTCTGTCATGATGTACATGTATAACGATTTGACTGGAGTAAACATAACAAAGCAGCCCGAAGCCACCCAAACCGAGACAAATGGTGATGTCCGCCATATTCTGACGTGTACCGATGAATTGGCCATCGCGGACTGCCTTGGCGTCAACCAACTCTACTACTCATTCAACAGTGTCCCTCTCCGACAACAGGAGCACGCACAGGTACCCTCTTCTCTGATCCCTGCAAAAACAGAATCGATCGAATTGATGCGTGTACTAGGCGATCGGACTTCCTGTACTAGGCGCACGATGGCACGATCTCATCTATATCGGCTCATCCATCTCCGGCTGTGATGCGCTGCCCAGCCGCACTGGTTCTGCTGCTGCCGCCGCCGCCACCGCCAAGACATAGCCACACGGTCACACTGATTAAACTGTCGGCGATTAGCGAGACGATGGATGTATTTGCATCTCTCAGATTGTCGCCGGCGATCACGACCTGCCACCGGTCCCCACGCCACTCGTTTCAAACTCGAAGGTATTATTGTATGCACTTGTTTCGTGCTAGTCTCCTAGGTTTGGTGTATTCAATAATTGGTATTTGATGGTTTTATTGGTTAGCATAACAGTTTATTGCTCATTTTCTATTAGTATAGCTGCTTGTCGTGGGAAGACACCGCCAAATTAATATTTTTTTCTAAATCGGTTGGTTCCACCTCTGACTCTACGGCTGAAAATACAAATCCGACCGAGGAGAGATTACATAGAAGCCTACTATATATAATGATTTCAATCTTGATCCGGTTGATATGCAAACATCCTAAGAAAATATCGAGTCATCTGTCGCAATTCGAGAACAAGCTAGAGTCGGAAGCACTGGGAAGAGATTATTGACTTGTCTGATAGGCCCGATCGTCAATCTAGATTAAAACTAGTGGAAATGTATCTCTGTTTCCAATTACAAAACATATACTTTTACAATTTGATATATTTTTATTTTGTACCACTTTTACGGGGATGTCTTGTTCGGCCCCCCTATGGTCAAATCCTGGATCCGCCCCTGCTTACACCCAGCATCTGCATAATTAGGATGTACACGGCGGACAGAAGTACGAAACAAAAAAGGCGATGTCCGCCATATTCTGACATGTACCGATGAACTGGCCATTGCGGACTGCCTTGGCATCGACCAACTCTACTACTCAACAGTGTCCCTCCCCGACAACAGGAGCACGCACAGGTGCCCTCTTCTTCTCTGAACCCTGACACGAACACTCTCAGAGACACTCTGAAGATACCGAGCACAAGAGACCATCGAGCTCAGCCTCAGACAACCTGGAGATGGCAAAGCAGAGTTACGGCAGAGAAGTTCGGTTCACCGATCGAGCGCGTGGCAAACATTTGTTCGACGGAAATATCTCAATCAAGAAATATCTCGTCCTGTCTCCTGTTCTTGATCCCGGCCACACGACAATCTCAATCGATAGTCTTCATGGGTTCAGTACACATACAAAATGTGTATTGATCGACCTCTTTAATTGATGCAAAACGTAAAAAGATGGCAAAAAGGTAAATCACACAATCCTTTCCAATCCCACACGCACGTACGTATATGTGTCGATCGGGACAAAGTTTGGAAGGTTCGCACGCAAGTATCGTACGTATACGTCTCGGAGTCGTACCCTGTTTGCGATCGGACTCGATCACCGACCTCGCTCGCCTATTTCTACTACCACGTCCATCGTCCAACGTTGTCTCTTGTCTTGTGCCTAGCTACTTACGGTCTGCTCCGGCCGCCACCAAGCCAGCAGCTGTCCAGCTGATCGGAGTACGTACCGATGGACGCGACCCACAGCGGCGGCGGCGTCCACCACCTGCCCCACGACGTGATCCTCGACATCCTGCGCCGCCTTCCTCTAAACGCGCTCGTCAAGTCGCGGCGCGTCTGCCGGGCGTGGCGCGCCGCCATCGACGACACTACCCTCCTCCTCACGCACTTCCCCGGGCTCTTCCCGCCACATGCCTTCCCCGGTATCTTCACCAGCAACGGGCACTGCAACCAATATTCCTCCTTCTTTGTGGCACCGTTGTCGTCACGACCGAGGCATGACATCGGGGTCGACGGAGACAACGAGCTCGGATTTCGGTACCCTCTCTTCAAGCACGACGAGTTCTCCGTGAAGGACCACTGCAATGGTCTCCTGCTTCTCTGTGAAGAAATAAACGACAGATACTATTGTGTGTGCAACCCGGCGACGATTCGGTGCGCCCGCCTCCCGTCACCGCCGATGTCCTCCAAATGCCTGACCGGGAGTTTTTACGAAGGCGTGTTCCTCGCTTTTGACCCGGCCGTGTCGCGCCACCACGAGGTGTTCCTGTTTCCCCAGACAATGACGCAGCTGCGCCCTGGAATGGAGGAGGTGGTCCCGGCGTGTGTCGAAGCACAAAGACCACGAATGGAGAATCTACACCTGCGTCGATTGTTTGAAGAAGACCAACTATTTTATGATGATGAAGAAGAAGAGCCCAAAGATGATATATTGCCATTACTGGTGTTCTCGTCACGAAAAAACGAGTGGGAATGTCGAGATTTTTTGCCCGGACATTGCACCCGCAAGCACCACCTCTACGACATATGGGTTCGGCAACGTATTGGCACGGCTCACTATATGTGCGTTGCCACAAGAACATCCTTATGATTCTACGCAGTTCACAAGGGACGTACGAGACGGTCCAGCATCCTGGGATACCCTTGGAAAAGGAAGAACGCTTTGGCATTGGCGAGCTTCCCACTAGGTCCGTCTTAGGGAGCTATGAGAAGGGGATTCACTATGTGGCATTTGATAGGTTCCACCTCCAGGTATGGGTACTGCAAGAGCCAGCTGATGGGCAATTAGGGTGGACGCTCACACACGAGGCAAACCTTAGTCCATACGCCTCACCAGTACCTACACGATCGATGGTGCCATGGAAGGCGGTCAAAATAAAGGAACCTAAATTCGATTTGTTTGAACCTCTTAGTGACACTGATC
The DNA here is from genome assembly GCA_012064385.1 of Puccinellia tenuiflora. Lineage (NCBI taxonomy): Eukaryota > Viridiplantae > Streptophyta > Magnoliopsida > Poales > Poaceae > Puccinellia > Puccinellia tenuiflora. The sequence goes on along the minus strand of QRDG01000759.1, from coordinate 82,785 downwards.
AAAGATACCTAGACGAGCCACGGTTTGGCGTGGAGGGAAGACAGACAGCAAAAAAAGTCGAAAAGGATCCTCAATACTTGTGGGACTCAGATGAGGACAACTTCTTCGACATTGACCTGAAGCCGTCGTTGTATGGGAAATGTAGGATCATAGGTCTGCATCCGCACAAGGACGCCCTCCTCCTCCTAATCGACGGCAAGGCCTTGGCGTACCATCTCAACACGTCAAGAATGCAATTCTTAGGCGAGAAGCTCGTTCGTACTTTATACTTCTTCTATGTCGTCAAGAGCGCGTTCCCTTACCGCCCCTGCTACGTCGACGCGCTCCCGACGACCAAGATGTCACGTGTAAAGCATCACTAAATAGTGTTCAAAGTGGTCATCCGCTATTTCTAAATAGAATACTTTCTGTTAATTTTTCGGGGTACATTTTGTATCGCCCATGTTCCCTAGACTTAGATTGTAATGTACTCATGCTAATCAAGCATATGTCGGAACTTTAGGACATATCTGTCACGGACCGTGACTTGGGCCAACTGCCTTCGACCACGTCACCGGCCTACTTCGGTCGAAGGCTCTGGGCCGCCACTACGCAGAAGCCAACGGGGCCGCAAGCCCAACCCACGTTACAACGGAACCTGAAGGCCCTGGCGTGTGACACACGAAGCTTGCGTGGCGATAAGTATCGGCAGCTACGGCTGGAGTGGGTGTGGAATATGTGAACTGTAACCGGCGGCTCTCTCCTCGAACCCCTTTCTCCTCTCCTCTCAATCCCCAGAATTCCTGTATTCAAACTTGTATCGAAGATCATAATCGAGAGTAGATCGGGATCGTAACAAGTGGTATTCAGAGCCAAAGCCACCACCACCCTCTAATTTTTTTTTCTCTATTCCACCCAATCTGGCCGGCCGTTTTCCATCCATTATCCAAACTCGCCACGGGAAGCAAGTCGCAATGGAAGAACAGACCAAGCTGCTCGCGGATCTGACCGCAGCGATCTCGTCCATGAACTCCAAGTTGGATGAGATGCACCCGATCGTCATGGACCTGCACGGGTGGCGCCCCCAGATCGAGCGATCGGTGGACTCGCTCCGAGCGGAGGTGGGCGATCTCCGCTCACGCATCATCGACATCACGCGATCTGGTCCTTCTTCACCGACGGGTCGGGATCCCCTCGCCACAACGGAGGCGCTTCTTCCGAATCCTTCTCTCCAGCCAGCGGCGATCCCCTCCGCGCTGAGTGGCGACGGCCACGGGCCAATTGGCCACCGCGACGCATCGAACCATCGGGGTCTCTGTTCCGGTGATCTCGCATCACCGAACGGTGCCCCGACCAAGGGTACGCATCGTTTCCCTGACCTTGGTTACGATTCGTCTGATTTTCGGAGTTGGGGTTCCTCGCATGGTTTTCCACCACCACCGCGTGTAGATTTTCCGTTGTTCGATGGTGAAAATCCACGGGCTTGGCGTCTCAAATGTGAAGCGTATTTCCAAGTGTGCGCTATGAACCCGGACACATGGGTGAATTGTGCGGCTATGTATTTCATGGACAACGCTTTAGCCTGGCTGCAATCCTCTCAGGCGCATTTGCATTTTCCAGTTTGGAAGGATTTTGCCGATTCGATTTGCAATCAGTTTGGTAGGGTAGAATTTCAGCACCATTTGAGGCAGTTTAATGCGCTACAGCAGACCAGTACTGTCGCGGATTACATCAGCCGGTTCCAGGAACTTAAGCACAACCTTACCGCTCACCATAATTCCTGGGAGCCAGCCTTTTTTGTTACTCATTTTATCGATGGGTTGCAACGGGATATTCGGGCTGCTGTGATTTTACATCGACCCACCGAGTTGGATACTGCTGTGGACCTTGCCCTGTTGCAGGAAGAAGTGCTGGAGGCGTACCGCCGGGACGCGAGACGCCCTGATTTCGCGTCGACTTCTCGGTCGATCCCAAGGACGGCGATGCCTCTCCTACCTCCCCCGACCCGGCCCAACCCTCAGCCGGCACCACGCGGGGAGGATCGACGTGGCTTGGAGGCTGCTCGGCCAGCGAATCAAGAGGACAAGCTGGCGACACTCCGTGCTTATCGCCGGGCCCGGGGGCTATGTTTCACTTGCGGTGAGCGCTGGTCTCGCGACCATCGCTGTGGACCAACGGTGCAGCTACACATTGTCGAAGAACTGCTGGCAATGGTTCAGTCCCGTGATGAGTCGGACACCGATTCAATACAGCCTAAGCAAGAAATTGCAGGGGATTTCATGCATATCTCGCAAGAAGCTGTCGAGGGTGGACAGGGGGCCACCACAATGCGTTTCCACGGCAAGATTCAGAATCATGATGTGTTGATGCTTGTTGATTCCGGGAGTTCACACACCTTCATCAGCAGAGAGTTGGCGGAACGACTTCGGGCAACGCCCAGCAGAATTGAAGCTCTGAAGGTCAAGGTCGCCAATGGGGGTCTGATGCATTGCACGCACGAATTGCAGCACCTGGAGTGGTGGACACAGGGGGTACAATTTCACTCTAGCTTCAAAATTCTGCCGCTGGGATCATATGATATTATCTTGGGGTTCGATTGGTTATCTACACATAGCCCTATGAATGTCCATTGGGGGGAACAGAAGATGAACTTCCAAATGGGGAGGCGGCAAGTTTTTCTGTCAGGAGCTCACCCTGATCCCAGTCGGTGCCAACCCGTTTCCTCTGAACAGATGCGGGTTTTGCTGCACAAATCGCAAGTGGCTCGGGTGGTTCATCTTTCATTGATGCAACATGAGCAGGAAAAAGAACCAGTGGAATACCCAGTGCATGTACAACCACTGCTTCAGGAATTTGTGACTCTATTTGACGAGCCTCACGGACTACCACCTCCCAGGCACTTTGACCACGCAATACCTCTGTTACCCGGTGCCAGACCCGTCAATTTGAGACCGTATCGTTTCAACCCTGCACAGAAGGATGAAGTGGAGAAACAGGTGGCCTATATGCTGGAACAGGGCATTATTCAATTGAGCTCTAGTCCTTATTCCTCTCCGGTGATCTTGGTGCTAAAAAAGGATTTGACCTGGAGGTTCTGTGTGGACTTTCGCCAGCTCAACGCTATCACAGTAAAGAATCGCTATCCTCTGCCAGTAATTGATGAGCTTCTCGATGAATTGGCAGGAGCGCAGCTGTTCACAAGTTTGGATCTCCGGGCCGGTTACCATCAGATTCGCATGCGACCGGAGGACGAGCATAAGACTGCATTCAAAACCCATCAGGGACACTATGAGTTCCGCGTGATGGCTTATGGGTTGACAGGGGCGCCAGCAACGTTCCAAGGGTTGATGAATACCATCCTGCAACCCTTGTTGCGCAAAGGAGTTTTGGTCTTCATTGACGATATTTTGATCTATAGCAAGGACCTGCCGTCTCATTTGCAATTGCTGCGGGAAGTGTTTCTCATCTTGGATAAACACCAGCTCAAGATCAAGCGGAGCAAATGTAAGTTTCTACAAGCCAAATTGACTTATCTGGGGCATGAGATCAGTGGAGCCGGCGTGCGTACAGATGAGAAAAACATTGCGGCAGTCCGGGATTGGCCCATTCCGCGCAATTTAAAGGAAGTGCGAGGCATCCTTGGACTGACAGGCTTCTACCGCAAGTTCGTCAGAGATTACGGCATCATCAGCAGGCCGCTGACAGATCTACTCAAGAAAACCAATGTTTTTCGTTGGACAGAGTTGGAACAAGCTTCTTTTGACACTCTCAAATCAGCTCTCATTGCAGCTCCGGTCTTGGCATTGCCTAATTTTGCACTTACCTTTGAAATTGAAACTGACGCCTCAGACCATGGCATTGGAGCTGTTTTACTCCAGAACAAGCATCCCCTGGCTTTTCTCAGCAGAGCACTGGGTCCTCGCACTAGCATGCTAACAACCAGGGGCGGAGACAGGGGGGGCTAGCAGGGGTCAGACCCCCCCCCCCCCCCCCCCAATGTTCGGCCCCCCTCAATATATTTCCAAATGCACTCCTGTACTAAGCATGGTATATAGCAGTTAATTACGATTAGTCTCTGGCCATTAGGTAAAGAAATATATACGTAACTCATGTGCTACCAGACCAAGCCCAAAAGGCCAATACAGCCCATTACGATTAGTTGTGAAGCATCAGATTTAGCTATCGCCTAGGGCCATCGATGGACGTGGTACAACTGCAAGCCTGTAAATCGATCGATCTATCGATGTCTTGTTCAGTTTGGTTACTCGCATCTTCCGCCCAAACTAGGGCATACGACCAGGCGCCGCCGCCGCCGCCCCCAACGGGATCGGACGCGTCTTTGAACGTGAGTCGCCGTGATGGCGCGGCCAGTTGCTGCTGCACGTCCATCACTATCGATCTGCCGGAGGCTCACGCCGCGCATCTCAGGTACTTAGTGTCTTGTAACTCGATTGTAAATCATTACAAACAGCGTCGTTCTCCTTATGTGAAATTAAATAGTGCGAAAGGTCAATGGTTGCATAGTGCAAAACGTTAATGGAAGATCAAATTTTAATTCTTTAAAAAAAAATAGGAGATGAATTTTTTGGTAGTACAATATAGTATATAATAAGAATAAACAACTGCAAAAAATCGTAATTTGACATTTTCGACTTATTTCATAAGTCTAGTGGATCTGTAGCTACATTTAAACAAAGGGCATGTACGATTCCTCCAAATACAAAGCCTATATCATCATAATTTAAGCGATGGACTGATACTATTTAAAACTCAGTATATATTGTGTGACATTGCTTGTACGATTTTTTTTTTTGCTTCGCCCCCCTCATACTCAAATCCTGGCTCCGCCCCTGCTATCAACATACGAAAAAGAGGCTCTGGCAGTGCTCATGGCTGTCGATCATTGGAGAGCTTACCTTCAGCCGGCAGAATTCATCATTCACACGGACCAGAAGAGCCTGATCCACCTGGAAAATCAACGTATCTCTACCCCATGGCAGCAGAAAGTGATGGTGAAACTTTTGGGACTCCGGTATCGAGTGGTTTACAAGAAAGGGACTGAAAATCGAGCAGCCGATGCTCTGTCGCGTTGTCCTCAACCAGCTGACGCAGAACTTGCCGCCGTTTCTGTCTGCCTGCCGGCGTGGTACCAGGAAGTTCAGTTAGGATACAGAGCTGATCCTCATGCGCAAAAATTGTTAACACAACTAACTGACGACACTGTCGCAACAACGCACGATTTCACCTTGGAAGATGGGCTGCTGAAATTGCATGGACGCATCTGGGTGGGCAATAATTCAGCTTTGCAACTGAAGATTCTGACAGCGCTGCACGCGAGTGCTATTGGCGGCCACTCGGGGTTCGGTGTGACCTATCGCCGTGTGCGTACCCTGTTTGCTTGGCCGGGGATGAAGAATCAAGTTAAACAGTTCATCGAGGCCTGTTCCATTTGCAAGCAAGCGAAACCGGAGCGTTGCCGTTATCCTGGACTGCTGGAACCTCTACCAGTACCACCTCATGTATGGCACACTGTAACGATGGATTTCGTCGAAGGACTCCCACGTTCTGCAGGTTTCAACTGCATCCTGGTGGTGGTGGATAAACTGTCGCGGTATGCTCACTTCCTGCCTCTTGCTCATCCTTTCACAGCAGCTCAAGTGGCCCAAACTTATCTGTCCAACATCTTCAAGCTCCATGGACTTCCGGCAGCTATTGTGTCGGATAGAGACAAGGTTTTCACTTCCCATTTATGGAGAGAACTCTTTCGGTTGTCACAAACTCAGCTGAAGATGAGCTCGGCGTATCACCCCCAGACGGACGGGCAAACGGAGCGCGTCAATCAGTGCCTCGAGACTTACCTTCGCTGTTTCACGCATGCCTGTCCAGCTAAGTGGCATTCTTGGCTTCACCTTGCTGAGTTCTGGTACAACACATCACCACACGCTACCTTGGGCAAGTCACCATTTGAGGTGTTGTACGGACACAGTCCTCGGCATTTTGGCATCATTGACCCTGCAACATGCTCTGTCCCGGATTTGGCAGAGTGGCTCCAGGACAGGCAAGACACTATGGCACTGTTACAACAGCATCTGCTTCGTGCTCAGCAGCAGATGAAAGTTACAGCTGACAAACGACGGACTGAACGAGTTTTTGCTGTCGGCGACTGGGTGTACCTCAAGCTACAGCCTTACATCCAGAGGTCGCTGGCAACTCGCGCTAACCCCAAATTGGCTTTTCGCTATTTTGGTCCGTTTCAGGTTCTTCGGCGGGTGGGCGGGACGTCGTACAAGCTGGAACTGCCAGAATCATGCCAGATTCACCCCGTCATCCACGTCTCACAACTCCGTCGAGCGGTGCCGCCGGAGACTGAAGTGTTGAAGGACCTGCCTGCTCCGGCATCGCCAACACCGGTGCCTATTGCGGTTCTGGAGACGCGGCTGTACCAGCGCGGCGGTGAGTCTTTACCGCAGGTGTTGGTGCAGTGGCATGGGCAACCGGCGACGCTGGCGACCTGGGAAGACCAGGCGGAGCTCCTGCATCGTTTTCCAGATGCTCCAGCTTGGGGACAAGCTGGTTCTGAAGCAGGGGAGAGTGTCACGGACCGTGACTTGGGCCAACTGCCTTCGACCACGTCACCGGCCACTACTTCGGTCGAAGGCACTGGGCCGCCACTACGCAGAAGCCAACGGGGCCGCAAGCCCAACCCACGTTACAACGGAACCTGAAGGCCCTGGCGTGTGACACACGAAGCTTGCGTGGCGATAAGTATCGGCAGCTACGGCTGGAGTGGGTGTGGAATATGTGAACTGTAACCGGCGGCTCTCTCCTCGAACCCCTTTCTCCTCTCCTCTCAATCCCCAGAATTCCTGTATTCAAACTTGTATCGGAGATCATAATCGAGAGTAGATCGGGATCATAACAATATCGCAACAGGCAAACCGGTTATGAGGTAGTTTGAATATGCATTCGGCAACACTGCATTGCTGTTGTAGGTACCGGAGTAGAAACTTCTTTGAATTTGATTTGAATTTCCGTGTGTCCGAAGCACACGGCAAACATCGTGTTTCCACTTAGTGCATGTCCCATGAAAAAAGTGATCTCTCACGTGTTGTTGATCCCAGCCACATGAGAATCTAATAGTCCACCTCTTCAACATGATGGGAAGGAAGAATAATGGAGTATCCAATTTAAGCTGTCAGCACACGTAACAAACGTAAATATTGACTGATCCTGCATCGCATCGGATTTACCAGAATTTTTTTCTGCTTCTTGTCTTTGGATCCTCGATCCTTTGTCTGATTTCATGGATTCGAGCAATGGCTGATTGGGGCTGGAGCCACATGCACGCACGCCTTAGCCGTGTCATATACTTGTCGCAGTCCCTTTACAAGCTTGGTCTCGCCATCCAGTGGCGGAGCTAGGCCTGGGAGTGTTAGAGCAAGTCTAACAGACCCCTCAAAAGGCCCAACCCCGTAAAATAACTGCCGATATACGGGGTTGGGCTCTACCCGGCCGTCTAACAGACCCCCTAAATCGGGCACCCCGGACGGATTTTTACAAGTTTAGCTACGGGGCGGCTCGTCGCCCCCTACTTGTGCGGGGCGGGAGGGGGAATACAGGGTGAACCCACTATTCTGTGCGAGCTAGGGCGGGCGGAAATTTCAGCTTCCCTACCCGTTTTCCCCCGCGCCGCCGCCGAAAACCTACGCATCCGGTCCCCTCCGACGGCCGCCGAGCCGCCGCACCCCCGCCGGACCCCGCCGCACCCCCGCCGGACCTCAGCGCCCCTCGGCTCGCCGCGCCGCGTTCATTTCCGCCGCCGCCCCACGGTGAGTACTCTGCCGCGTTCCTCTTCGATTTCGCCGGCGCAATCGATAAACTTGGGGGCTGATCTGTGCTTCACCGTGGGAGATGTCTTCGGACGCCACTATGGAGGATTTGGTGGATTCGTCGGATTGGTCATCGTCGGATTCCGATGATTCGGAGCTCGACGAGCTGCTGAACGACGACGACACGGAGACGATGCTGCTCCTCTTCGGCATGAAGGAAATTGAAGACCGCGCGAAGCTGCTGGATCAGAGAAAAGGGTCCACGATGGGGCGCATGTGTATCCCGCGGAACCGCAGTTGCATGGCCAATGATTCATTTCCTATTCTTGTATGTGTAAAACATTTGTTATTTGATTGATTCCGGGAACATTTGTTATTTGTTTGATTATTCCATTTGAACATTGGTTGGCAGTTCCGAAAAACATTATTGTAATAATTATGATGATTATTGTGTGCTTTGAAACTTTTATTCAATGTGAATGTTGCATTGGTTCTAATACGCAATGTGTCCAAAACCCTGTTTTTGAGGGGCCGAAAACTCGTCCGAGCTAGCAGACCCCGTATCCCCACCCCGTATTCTGTTTTACGGGGTGGGGATACGGGGTCTGCTAGCTCGGACGAGTTTTCGGCCGGTGAAAAGTGAATACAGGGCCCTCTACTCGCGTTATAAGGGGCAGAAAAATAGGGGGTCTGTTAGACATGCTCTTATGATCACACATGTTGGATACAAGGGAAGAGGGGATTCGAGAGAGGAACTGGGACTTGGGAAGGAGACAGAAGCAAGTTGGGGATCTGGGAATAGAGTTTCAGGTTTCTTCTGTTACACGATGCCTCCACATGAGGACTTTCATCCCCTTTATCTGTTGATCACGCACGCACACTTACAAGGCCGCGTAGCCCATGACGCACGGCCCACTCGCACACACTCGCTTCCGAGTTTGGGTCCAGGAACAGGTGCCAGGCGTGACATTACCCCCTCCGACGATGGAGATCCGCCGGGTCTTCCCAGCTGGTCAACGGTGTGTTGTCGCCCGACCACTTCACCTTAACTCGTCTAGCCGTGGCCGCCCCATGATTGATCATCGCTGTAGCAAGCAGTTGCCCTGGGTGCATGGCAGCAGATGAGTTAGGCTCACACAAATGCAGAGAGGCGTGTACCTGAGTAGTCTCCGGCACTTGTCGCTTTAGTTGAGAAACGTGGACTACATGATGTACTTGGCTTGAGTCCGGCAAGTCCAGCTTATAAGCCACTGCTCCAACACGCTTCAGTACTTTGTAGGGCCCAAAATACCGAAATGCCAATTTCTGGTTTCCTCTAGCAGCGACAGATTGTTGTATGTATGGTCCCCTACCTCAAACGTTCTTTCCGACCTGTTGCGGTCTGCTTGATATTTCATTCGTTGTTGCGCCTGTGCAAGTGTTGCTGTAGAAGGTTGGTCATAGCTGCATGTTCCTTGAGCCAAGTCTCCAGATCCGTGGAGGCACAAGAGTCGACATCAATACCAAAGCTACGGGGTGGGTGGCCATAGAGTGCTTCAAACGGAGTACGCCCCAACGCAGAATGATATGTCGTATTATACCAGTACTCTGCCAAGGGTAACCACTCATACCATTTCTTGGGACAAGAGTGCACGAAGCAGCGAAGATAGGCTTCAAGACACTGATTGAGTCGCTCGGACTGCCCGTCTGTTTGAGGATGATATGCTGAGCTCATGTGTAGAGTGGTGTCTGAGAGTCAAAACAGCTCTTGCCACAGTCTGCTAGTGAAGATGCGATCACGGTCGGACACAATCATTTGAGGGAGCCCATGTAACTTGTAGATGCTACTCATGAACTCATGCGCCACTGTGTTAGCTATGAATGGGTGACGAAGAGGCACAAAATGAGCATACTTAGTGAACTTATCGATCACAACCAATATCACATTGTGATTGTGTGAGAGAGGAAGCCCCTCGATGAAGTCCATGCATATCACTTTCCAGGCACCATCTGGAATTGGTAAAGGTTGGAGAAGTCCTGGCAACTTGACAGGTTCGGGTTTTGCCTGTTGGCACACTTGACAACCTGCCACATACTCTTGCACTGATTTCTTCATATTAGGCCAGGAAAAATATTGTTTAACCCTGTGATATGTCCCTTGAACCCCAGAATGCCCCCCAATACCACTATTGTGTAAGGCTTGGAGTATGTGATTCTGGGCTAGATTGTTGTTTCCCACCCAGATTCGGTTGTGAAAACGGAGCATCCCATCCCTTAGTGTGTATCCTTTGTCATTGGAGCCACTAACACTGAGTTCTTGAATAAGCTCTCGAGCTTGAGCATCATCGTCATAACCAGCCTGCAGGCGATCCAACCAAGAGGGTTGCGCCATTGACGAGGAGACAGCAACACACTCATTGAATTGGCGTGACAACGCATCGGCAACTAAGTTAGAGCTACCTTTCTTGTACTGGATTTTGAATTGGAGACCCATTAACTTGACAAAGGCCTTATGCTGCACAGAAGTATGCAATCTCTGATCAGACAGATGCAACAGACTTTTATGGTCTGTGCGAATGGTGAATTCGCCATGTTGTAAGTAGGAGCGCCATTTGTCAATAGCTATCAAGATTGCCAAGCATTCCTTCTCATAGACCGAGAGCATCTGGTTGCAGGGACCCAGGGCTTTACTGATAAAAGCGATGGGATGGTCATTTTGCATTAGAACTGCACCAACTCCATTGTAAGAAGCATCAGTTTCGAGAAGAAACGGCTGGTTAAAGTCAGGCAAGGCCAAAACTGGAGCAGATGACATAGCATGTTTGAGAGCTACAAATGCCATTTGCTGCGTGGGGCCCCAAGAAAACAGAACACCTTTCTTCAAGAGTTGAGTGAGAGGTTGAGCAATTACCCCATAGTTGCGAATGAACTTCCTGTAAAAACCTGTCGTACCAAGATAACCCCGCAGGCTCTTGAGATTAGCAGGCACTGGCCAATTTTGAACTGCTGCAACCTTGGACTTGTCAGTGGCTACACCATGTGAGCCAATGACATGGCCGAGATACTCAAGTTCTTGTAGCGCAAAGGAACATTTACTTTTCTTGATGAGCAGATCATGCTGGTCTAACAGGCTAAATACTTGTTTCAAATGGGCAATATGACTGTCCAAAGTGGGGCTGTAGATGAGAATGTCATCGACAAACACCAAAACATATTTCCTTAACAGAGGCTCAAAAATTGTATTCATGATACTCTGAAAGGTGGCTGGCGCGTTGGTGAGCCCGAAAGGCATAACCATAAACTCATACAACCCCTGGTGAGTATGGAAGGCTGTCTTATATTGTTCTGCTTCAGCAAGCCGTATCTGATGGTATCCCGATCGTAGATCTAGCTTTGTGAAATAACAGGCACCAGCCAATTCATCTAAGAGCTCATCAATAACGGGAAGAGGGTGTTTATTCTTGACTGTCAGATTGTTCAATTGACGATAATCGACACAAAAATGCCACTGCCCATCTTTCTTCTTGACCAGAATGACCGGAGAGGCAAAAGGGCTCGAACTGCGTCTAATAATGCCATGGCAAAGCATATCATAAAATTGTCGTTCAATCTCATCTTTCTGCTGTGGGCTAGGGTCGCACTTTAAAAGGTTGTGCACCAGGCACGAGAGCAATCTTATGATCTTGTGCCCGCTGAGGAGGTAGAGAGGTTGGCTCCTGGAATAAGTGACCAAAGTCATCAATGACTGCTTGAACTGCTGTTGGTGTGGTAACTGTCACCTCAGGACTCACATCATCAGAGAGTTGTGCCACAGAATTGGGAGAAGCAGATTGTACCATCACCATACACTCCACGCTTCCATGTTTTAACAAGCCCTTGAGTTTGCGCAAGCCCACACGCCGACAAACTGACACTTTTGTTTGCACCCCTCGCAGCGTGATACGTTTCTTGTCATGAGTGAAACGCATAATTTTGTTGCGCCAGTGCACTCACATTGGGCTGTGCAGATCTAGCCAATCAGCTCCAAGTATCATATCATAACACCCCAGGTTGAGCACATGCACTGCATGAGTGAAAGTGTGACCTTGCACGCCCCACTCAAAATCTGGAACAAATTCGGTACAGTGAACAGGATGACCATCTGCCACTGTGAATTGACGAGCTTCCATTGGCTTGGTGGAGCACTGCAAACGCTGAGCTAGGTCATTGCTGATGAATGAAGCTACAATACCAGAATCGATGAGGATCAAGATCTGGTGTTTTCCAACCGTCCCTTGCAGACGAATAGTATTCTTCTTCTTAGCCACCATGGGAGTATCTGTAGCAGCCAAAAGCATCAGGTCATCAGTCTTAGATTCGCCGTCGCTGTCCTCCTCCAGCGCGGTAGCACTGATGGGTAAAATCTCCATGAGTTCCTCAATTACATGGAGAGGAATTTTATCCGGGCACTTATGTGTTTTGCTCCAGCGTTCACCACAAGTAAAGCAAAGGCCCTTCGATCTGCGATAAGATTTCAAAGTGTCCAATCTATCTTCCCATTTTGAGTGGACAGGTCGCTTGCCCTCATCAGCTTTGACTGTACTTTTCTCCCTAGGATTGTACTTGTCCGGAGAAGGAGTTACTCGAGCACTGAATTTCCCACTGTCTCTGAGTTCAGAACGAGCAGGAGAGTGTTTCTTATTGAATGCCAAGTCTTCTTCCTGCATCATGGCCAATAAACTAGCAGTATCGAGATCTTGGGGAGAATGCAGATGGATTGCAGTACGAATGTCATCATGCAAACCATGCAAATACTCATCAACGAAAAAAGCCTCATCTAATGCAGAATTATAGAGCAACAACTGGTTCCTAAGCATTTCGAATTTCTCAGTATAATCGGAAACTGTGCCTGTCTGGCGCAGAGCACGTAATTGTCTATGATAGTACATGTATTTAGTTTTTCCAAACTTCTCATGAACTAATCGGCACATCTCTCCCCAATCATCTAACTTACGCAACGCCTGAACATTCCTTAGCCATAAAGCAGCAATACCTCTAAAATTCAGAGAAGCATATCGAGTGCGTAAACTATCCTGAACATGATAGAGCTCGAAATAGGTTTCGCAATCTTGTTGCCACACTTTGGGATTACCACCCTCAAACTTGGGGAAATCCATTTTTGGTGTAGGACCATGCCCACCAGTACCACGACCAATCTCACGATTCAAATTGTGCTCATGGAAATCGACATGAACTGGAGCTTTGGCGTGAGGTGATGGATTGGTACCTGTGACCGGGGTAGATCGCTGGTTCCCAAGGATACCAGGCGCATCTCCCCGGTAGAGTGAAGCATCACGGCGGTCATGAGACCCGGAGCCTGAAGCCTGTACAGATGGGTGCGTCGCTGCAGCTCCTGGCGGCGAGGGCAGCGAGGATCCGTGAGGATAGAGATCCATGCCCATCCCGTCTCCTGCGTCGTGCGGTGTCACCAACACATGTTTCAGTGCCGTGCGCAGCGAGCCGAATCGTGAGGTCGTCAACGCGCTGTTGCCCAGCCGTTACCACGTTCGTCGTATCGGCGAGGCTGCCTTGCATCTCGTCGATCTTCATCTGCATCCCGTTCAAGGAGTCCAGGACCTGCTTCATGTAGGCCTCCATGGCTAAGTTATGTGTCAAAATTTCTCCCATGGAAGTCTTTAATTCGGCTTCCACCTGATGGAGTGCGCGCTTGGGAGCCAGCGTAGAAGACGGAACTCAACCCAAATTGAAACCAGACCGTACGAGGGTGTCTCGAGGAGAACTTTGTGCCGAAATTTCAGAGAAATTCGGCACCCTGCGTACAGAAATCCGAGGATTTGTTGGTTCAATCGAGGGATTTTACGAGCTCGCGTGGATCGGAACGAGAATCTGATACCAATTGTTATGATCACACATGTTGGATACAAGGGAAGAGGGGATTCGGGAGAGGAACTGGGACTTGGGAAGGAGACAGAAGCAAGTTGGGGATCTGGGAATAGAGTTTCAGGTTTCTTCTGTTACACGATGCCTCCACATGAGGACTTTCATCCCCTTTATCTGTTGATCACGCACGCACACTTACAAGGCCGCGTAGCCCATGACGCACGGCCCACTCGCACACACTCGCTTCCGAGTTTGGGTCCAGGAACAGGTGCCAGGCGTGACAGGGAGCCAGTGTTGTCAAAGCTCAAATAAAACTAGAATGATGTCAAGAACCAGGATTAATGGGGTCAATTCTGGTGTACCCATAGCTATTATTTCTTTGCTCATCAAATTTTTGTGATGTCGCTTGACCACATAGTCACTGTGTAGCTCCGCCATTGTCGCCATCGACGAGGTTGTACCTAAACAGGCCAAACCTGAAGTAGGCATACCCGCCCTCCATGCCTAGCTGCACACTAGGAAAGTAAGAATCGGCGGCGACGTGGAAATTAATCCAAGTTTTTTTTTCTTTTAACTTCCCTAGGCTAGCTCCGTGTGGCCCCCATCAAAAGATGACAAAAGGGGTAAATCACACAATCCTTTCCAAATTCCAATCACACGTACGCACGATATATGTCTCGGAGTCAATACACAGCTTTCAATCCGGCCGCCTATTTCTACTAGTATGCACTAGTGGAAAACGGGGCAGTAGTCCCGGTTCCAGACGGCCTCTAGTCCCGGCTGGGCAACCCGGACTACCAAATCGGGACTAGAGCCCCCCCCTATAGTCCCGGTTGGCTACGAACCGGGATTAGAGTGCCTCCCACGTGGCCACGGGCGAGCCCGCGGGCTGGATGTCTTTAGTCCCGGTCCGTGTTACGGACCGGGACTACCCTTAGGCCTTTTTTTTTTCTTTTATAATTTTTTTCAGAATTGCACGGACCGGGTGTCGTGTACTGTGTTTAGTGCCGGGGTTTTGGATAGTTTCGGAAACACGTCGATACGTCGATATAAATTATATTGTACTATGATCACACGTTGATGCATATATATAACACACTTACAAATTAATTGTAACACATGAATTTGTCGTCACGTTTCCGTACACAAAGTACTCAAATGCATTAATTATACATGCATGAAATCATAGTACATTTATATATGTAGATAATAGTGCTCTGAATTTTCAGGTATGACATCATCAAGAAGAAATCCCGCCAGCTCCTCCCCAATTGCTCTTATACGGTCATCTGGTAGGAGGCCGGCCCGCTTCCTTACAATCTTTAAAAGAATGAGAAAATTAAACAATTATGAATGAAACTCCACACAATTGATATGCATATTATTTTGTCAAAAAAAACTTGTGAACAATGTATAATTACGTACCTCTGCGTTTCTTCGATTTTCGAATTTTTCATAAGTCATCCTATGAATGTACTCGCAAACGTAGTACCCACATAAGAGGGTCCCTTTTGGCTGTTCCAGACACCACTGTTCGAGAATAGAATTCAACACATTAAGTTTGGTAATGGTATTGCAAACTACATTAATTCATGGATATAGGTATAGTACTACTTACTTGGTTCAGAGTCCATACCAGCTTCTCGTGCCATTTACCGGGTACTTACTTGACGAATGTCTACCATGCTCTACTCGACAAAGAAAGAACAAAACATCTGTTATTAATTAATTACTTGATATCACGAAATGAATGAAAGAGAGGTCGGTATAGTAATGTGATAAGAATTTAAATTACTCTTTCATGACATCAAACAAGCTCTTGTACTCTCTAGGGTCTCTCCTTAATGAGTCGTAGACTTCAATTATTCCCTGGTGATATCTAATGACCACGAGAATAAAGTGGTAGCTGCAAATTTACATACAGAGGCATGCGCATATAACTCATCAATTAGACTTAAGATACCGGGTGAGCAAAAATAGAATGTGTACAAGCAATTAGTAACACTTACCTGAAGTTGTAAGGAAGAAATATTTCTTTTTTGTCTTGGTGTCGCTTGAAAGCCTCTATCATTACTTCCTTTACAACTTGTGGTTTCTCCCTTATGCTCACTTCATGAATAACATTAGGGTCCATGAAACCAATCTCCACCGGTTTTATTATTTCCATTTTGTAGTCGATCATCTTCTTTCTGCACAAATAGCGTACCAAAATTAGAATGTGCTGTGAGCTATATATATATATAAAGACTTAATTAAATTACAAAAATAAATAACTTACAGACAAAAGATACTGATGATTGCTTTATCGAGGGGTAAACCATTGTATAATTGGAAAAGTTCGGAGAAATCAATTTGCACACCGTAGTCATCGTAGAAGTGTTCCTCCTTTCTAACTTTTGCCATGATACCTATTATACCTTTCTTTGCGACTTTCATGTACCATGAATTCAACTGACGCATCCTTGTTGGTAGTAACTTGGCCACCTCAGTTGTGATCAAAGACTTGCCTTGAACATATTGATAAGGCACCCTATAAGGTTCCTCAGGAAGTGGCGGACACTTCCCTGAGGTACCATACGGTGGGCGTCTTTGTCGGTAAGTACCTTAAGCGGAGGGAGCGATTGCGTAGCTTGTTGTCCCAGCTGGGCTATCTGTTTCCCGCATTTCCGGTTCTCAACACCGAGTCGTATGACTTTTCAATAGAGCGCTCATAGTCTGATGACGGCCTTGGTGGAGGGTTGTATAAGCACCTAATAGTGTGATGTAGTTTGTCATAAGGAAGCCCTTTGATGCTGGGTAGTTCTTCCGGGGGCGGTTTCTTTGTAAAATGGGCTGTAACCTCGGCCCTCCTGATGGCTTCGGATTCCTCGACAGTCCTCTCGTAAGGTAACTTCTCAGGAGTCTTCACTTTTCGCGGCTTTTTCTGTCTCTTCTTAGGAGGCGAACCATTAACGGCCCTCTTCGCATCAAACCACTTATAAGGCGGAGACCGCTGGACTGGCTCTGGAGATGGAGACCGCTGGACTGGCTTTGGAGATGGAGACCGCTGGACTGGCTCTGAAGATGGAGACCGTGCTGGTGTAGCTGGAGATGGAGACCGTACTGGTGTAGCTGGAGATGGAGACGGACTCGCGCTGGGGTCCCTCTGGGGTAGGAAGGGTGGACTTGTAGGTGGTGGACTTCTACTTGGAGGAGTCGGTGGCCTTGGTGCTGAGCCTGGAAGCACGATGTATTTCTTGTTCCATAGAACGAAACCGTGCTTGACTTGTCCCAGTGTCGTCTCATCGTCACCTCCAGGATAGTCAAGCTCAAGTGCCTCAAATCCCGGTATAATAGCATCCACCCCGACACGAGCATAGCCAGCTGGAATCTGACCAAGATGGTAGCTTGCTCCAGGTTCGTTTGGTAACGCATAGCCGACCGCCACCTTGAAGGATATGTTCTTCATTAACATATGAAGCTCACACTCCGTCTTCTCCGTGATATCATCCACGGGGTAGTGAGCCGCCGGCTGTTCTATTATTGCGGCAGATACTTGTAGCGGCGTGGAACCCACGCTGCTTCTTCGCGGTTCTTGGACGACGTCGACTTGTTGCTGCTGTTGATCAGGTGCCCGGTGCTGGCTGATTGAGTCAATCTGACAGCGCAGTCCGGAAACCATGCGCTCCAATTCTGATAAACGGTCTAACTCCTTCTGCTTCTTTCTCCCACGGCTTCTATAACTGTCAGCACAGTCCGGAAACCCTTCCTTCAAGTTGGTACCGCCGGGAAAGCCTCGTAATCGTCCGTTGTGTTCGGGATTCCCCAGTGCGAGTGTCAGCTCGTCGTTCTCTCTCTCGGGATGGTACTCTCCCTTTCGAACTTTATCTATTGCGTCAATAAGCAACGGAACGATTGTTTCAACCTTTTTCTTCCATTTTCCCTTTGCAACAATCAACCCCGTCTCTGAGTCCAACACTGCGCCATGCGCGAACAACCAAAACTTGGCCCTCTCGGGCCAGTTCAAAGTCTGTGGAGTGATCCCTTTAGCAACCAGTTCCGCTTCAAAGGCTAACCATTTGGGAATGGCAGACTTGTAGCCACCTGTACCCAACCTATGGTGGTATTCCTTCTTCCCAGCATTTCTCTTATTTACGACCGATCGAGCCACGGCAGTAGAGGAATTCTTGTACGCCTTGAATGCGGGCCAGGAATGTTTTATCTTCTCGAGTGCTCCGGTGAAATTAGCTGGATCTTCATCTTCATACTTTCTCCATAGTGTTTTCTTCCAGCTCTGGAATTGTGTGGCCATCTTCTTAAGAGTCCACTCCTTCACTTTCTCCGTCTTGCCTTCTGGTATGTTGAAATGTATCATGAGCGTATCGAAAAGCAATTCTTTCGTATGATCAGGGACATAAGAAGCATCATCCTCATCCACACCCTTCGGCTTATGCCATTCTGCAATGGTGATCGGGAGAATGTCCCTAACAATGACTCCAGCTTGATTTACAAATTTACGACAGGTCGCTATGGGTGCCAGCGGTTCGCCACTCTGAGAAACTTCCTCTATCGTTAGCCTCGGAGCATCGCTGGCCATCCTCTTCGTCAGGCCTCGAGGAGGAACATTATTTACAGATTTGCTCGATCCAGAGGGCTGGAAAATGAATCGTTAATTAACACGTGCAATTAACAAATGCATATATATACATGATCGATCGATCAATTGTCAGCCTATATAATATATGTATATACCTCGCCGGAGTTTGTCGTTAAGGGCGCTTCATCGTCAAACTGGAGTCCCTCACCGCAGTCGTTCAGAAATTGTGAGCTGAAATCATCATCTTCATCGCCTTGTCGTCCATCATCTTCTCCACCGCCTTGTTGTCCATCATCATCTCCACCGCCTTCTTCACGGGCACTCGCATAGATTATTCGTTGCATTTTATCTTCATGCTCCTCGTCTCTAATTAAGGGAATGTCCGCCATAGCTCAATGTACCTGCAATCAATTATATGTGTTTGTAATTTTTTTGACATAGAATTACACATAAATGACACCCCAAAATAATTAGGGGTGGCATTGTGCAACTTGTCACATAAAATGACAGCCCTTGGTCCTGAAAAAAAAATAGGGCCAGGCACCTGGCTAGCGGCTGGTCCTTTAGAAAAATCAGCACCCTGCCCGGCACCTGGCCAGTAGCGGCTGGTCCCTTAGAAAAATCCAGCCCCCGCGTCCACCCACTGGCCAGTAGCGCGTGGTCAAGGCTGGCCCACCAGCCAGCGACCCGGCCACCCCGCCACCCAACCGCCGCGCGGTCAGCCCACTCGGCCACGTCGCGCGTGGGAACCGGCACCCGACCGCCACGTTCCCTCGTCTCCCCCGCCACCCAACCGTCCGAGCCCCGCAGTCAATGCTCCTGGCCCACCTGCCAGCGACTGGACGGCCTCCTCGGCTTCCCGTCCCGCAGTCAATGCTGGCCACGGTGGACGCGGCCCCCGTCCTTTTTAAACCCCGGCCGTACGCGATGGCGACCTCACACAGCTAGCCCCGCCGCCCTCCCCACACTCCATCGAACGTGCCCTAGCCCTAGTCCTAGCCCTAGCCCTCGCCCTCGCCGGAGCCGGAGCAATGTCGAAGCGGTGGTGGCCAGGCGGCAAGCACCAGTCCGAGTCCGGCGGCTCGGGCTCTGGCCGCTCCGGCCGTCGCCGGGGCGCTGGACTGCCTCCCCTTGCTCCTCCTCCACCACCACCATCGTCGGCGCCGCGCGGAGTGCGCATCGTCGGCGCGGACCCACGTCGTGCCGGTCCGCAGGCCGGCGGGCCGGCCGCCAAGAAGAAGAAGCCGACGCCGCGCTACCGCCGGTACGTCCGGGTGGAGGAGGCGCAGTGGCACTGGGAGAACGCCGTCCCGGTGCGCTGGTCGGACGTCCACCTCCCGGACAACTGGCACCTGAATCCGCAACGGATTCCGGTGCCGCCGATCCCGACCGACCCCACGGCCAGGGCGGTGGAGATCGCACGCCGGCGCAGCCTCCTCCCCAATCACCTCCTCGACGACCCGGCGTACGCGCCGGGCTCCCCCTACTGGGACCAATGGTTCCGGGAGGAGCACGACGAGCGCCGCCGGAGCTACTTCGCGCCGGCCCCGGTGCCGCCGGTGGAGCGCACGGAGTACCCGGCGCTCCCGGAGGGGATGGACGACCTCGACCAATGGTTGGAGGTCGACTCCGACGGCGAGGCCGCCCCCATGGACGAGGACGACGACGTCGACGACGCCATGAAGGCAGCCATGGCGGCGTCCCGGCAGGCCTTCGTCGACGACGAGCGCCGCCGCTGGGAGATGGTGGTGCAGGATGCACTGCCGCCGTCGCCGCACGGTCTGCCGCCGCAGGGACCGCCTCCACCCCGCCTCCGCCACAGGGACAGCCGGGGCTGGACTGGGTGCAGGCCCTCGCCCAGGAGGAGGAGGCCTACGACCCGCCGGAGGAGGAGTACCAGGAGCCGGTGAGATTCCCACCGGAGCTGTTCGGGCAGTCGTGGGTATTCACGACTGTGCCCCAGCTGCCGCCGCCGCCGCCGCCCCAGGACGCCATCCCGGAGGAGCCAGGGACGCCGCCGCGGGACGTCCCCATGGAGCAGCAGCAGCAGCCGCCGCCGCCGCCGCCTGCGCATCTGTGGGAGGCACCACCGTACGTCGTCCTCTCCGACGAGGAGGGCGACGAGGACTAGCTAGGACCTCCCCCTCCCCCACTAAGTAAATGTAATGAACTAAGTAATGTAATGAAGTTTATTTCCTATCTACGAACTGTCCCCGCCGCCGATTTAAGGTCACCGGACCACCGCCGCCGCCGATTCTAGCTAGGGTTCGTGCCATCGGACCACCGCCGCCGCCGATTCTAGCTAGGGTTCGTGCCATCGGACCACCGCCGCGCCGATCTAGAGTTTGAGAGGGCCGTACCTTAGGCGGAGCGCGCGGGGGACGGCGGCGAGGAAGAGGGACGCGAGCGACGGCGGCGGCGGCGGCCAGATTTTGGCAGCCTGGCGGCGTCGTCGCGTGAGAGGAGCCCGGAGGCGTCTGCGTCTTGGGCCTGGCGGCAAAAATGAGGAAGAAATCCGCGGAGAGGGACCAAGTAGGCTCAAATCGGCCTTTAGTCCCGGTCCGTGACACCAACCGGGACTAAAGACCCCTATAGTCCCGGTTGGTGTCACGGACCGGGACTAAAGGTGGGCTTTTTGGCGCGCTAAGTTTCGCAGCGGCCCGAAAATGGCCTTTAGTCCCGGTTGTAGCCACGGACCGGGACTAAACGGCCGTTTGTATTTTTTTCTTCATTTTATGAATGTTTTCAAATGTTCATATTTTATAAACTTTACATGTTTCCAAATGTAAATATGAATATGTTATATATATTGAACATTTAAATAGATGAGTTGAGTAAAACCGTTGTACTAATAAAATCCGAGGTTAGGATAAATATATTTAACATTTTAAATATTTAATGAAAAACCCTCAACTTTTTAACAGTCAAAACAAAATTCTACCAATTATTACACATATGTATAGAACAAGTTAGGATAAATAAATATCTCATACATTATTACAAATGACCACAATACATCAACATCATTCAACACTTCTTCGTGTCTGTCATTTTTTCTTCTTATCGCGTCGTATCCATGGACAATCTTCATCATTCAACGCGATGGTTGGGTCAATTTTCACTGTGAAGGGGGGAATTTCATCAAACTTATTGTAATCTTCTGACATGTCTGTCTTGTCCTCCACTCCCACGATGCTTCTTTTCCCTGAAAGAACTATGTGGCGCTTTGGCTCGACGTCGTACGATGCATTCACTGCTTGCTTATCTTTTCTTTTCTTCGGTCTGCTAGACATGTCCTTCACATAGAAAACCTGAGCCACTTCACTGGCTAGGACGAATGGTTCGGTGTCGTATCCAAGATTCTGCATATCCACTGTAGTTATTCCGTACTTCGGGTCTACATGTACCCCGCCTGTCAGGTTGAACCATTTGCACTTGAACAAAGGGACTTTAAAAATGGTCCATATTCAAGTTCCCATATCTCCTCTATGTAACCATAATATGTGTCCTTTTGCCCATTGCTGTTTGTTGCATCAAAGCGGATACCACTGTTTTGGTTGGTGCTCTTTTTATCTTGATTGGCCGTGTAAAATGTATTTCCATTTATCTCATACCCTTGATAAGTCAATATAGTCGAAGATGGTGCATTGGCCAACAAGTATAGCTGTTCTCCAACAGTGCTGTCATTAAAGAGACGTGTTCGCAACCAACCTCCGAAATTCTTCACGTGTTCTTCATCAATCCAATATTTAGATTGCTCTGGGAAGTTCAAACGTAGAATATTCTTATGTTCCTCGATATACGGAGCCACCAAGCTGGAATTATGTAGAACCGTGTAGTGTGCTTGACTATAAGAATGCCCGTCCATACATATTATTGCTTTCTTTCCCAGCGTGCCTTTTCCCCGCAGTCTCCCCTCATAGCGTGATTGAGGAACCCCGATTGCCTTGAGGTCAGGAATAAAATCAACACAAAACTCAATGACCTCCTCTGTTCCATAGCCCTTGGATATGCTTCCTTCTGGCCTAGCACGGTTATGAACGTACTTCTTTAGGACTCCCATGAACCTCTCAAAGGGGAACATGTTGTGTAGAAATACGGGACCGAGAACGAAAATCTCTTCGACTAGATGAACTATGAGGTGCGTCATAATATTGAAGAAGGAGGGTGGGAACACCAACTCGAAGCTGACAAGACATAGGACCACTTCCTTCTGTAAATCCGGCAGAGTTACTGGATTGATGACCTTCTGAGAAATTGCATTGAGGAATGCACATAGCTTAACAATGGGTACTCGAACATTTTCCGGCAGGAGCCCCCTCAGTGCAATCGGAAGTAATTGTGTCATAATCACGTGGCAGTCATGAGACTTTAGGTTCTGAAACTTCAACTCTGTCATGTTAATTATTCCCTTTATATTCGACGAGAAGCCTGACGGGACCTTGATACTGTTTAGTACTTCAAAAAAGATCTTCTTCTCTTCTTTGGTAAGAGCGTAGCTGGCAGGACCTTGATACTTCTCTGCATTCAGGTTGTCTCGTTCGTGCAAATGTTGCTGGTCCAGCCGTGATTCCGGTGTATTTTTCGTCTTCCCATACACGCCCAAGAAGTTTAGTAGGTTCACGCAGAGATTTTTCGTCACGTGCATCACGTCGATTGCAGACTGAACCTCTAGGATTTTCCAATAGGGTAACTCCCAGAATATAGATTTCTTCTTCCACATCGGCACGTGTCCGTCAGCATCATTTGGAACAGATTGTCCGCCAAGACCCTTTCCAAAGATTACTTTTAAATCCTTTACCATATCATATATAACATCCCCAGTAGGCCGTCTAGGCTTTGGCCGGTGATCTGGCAAACCTTTGAAATGCTTGCCTTTCCTTCTTACGATGTGCCTTTCCGGAAGAAACCGACGATGCCCCAGGTACACATTCTTGTTTCCCAGATATATACTTTCAGTATCACCTAAACAGTGTGTGCATGCATTGTATCCCTTGTTTGACTGTCCTGATATGTTACTAAGAGCTGGCCAATCATTGATGGTCACGAACAGCAATGCTCGTAGGTCAAATTCATCTTGTTTGTGCTCATCCCAAACACGTATACCTTCTTCGCGCCACAATTGTAAAAGTTCTTCAACTAATGGCCTCAGGTACACATCAATGTCGTTGCCGGGTTGCTTCGGGCCTTGGATGAGTACTGGCATCATAATGAACTTCCGCTTCATGCACAACCAAGGAGGAAGGTTATAGATGCATAGAGTCACAGGCCAGGTGCTATGACTGGAGCTCTGCTCTCCAAAGGGATTAAAGCCATCTGTACTTAGACCAAATCTTAAGTTTCTTGCGTCATCTGCAAATGTCGGAAACTCTCTGTCAATTTTTCTCCACTGCGACCCATCAGCAGGGTGTCTGAGCATCACGTCTTTCTTACGGTCTTCCTTGTGCCATCGCAACAACTTGGCATGCTCTTTGTTTTGGAACAAACGTTTCAACCGTGGTATTATAGGAGCATACCACATCACCTTCGCAGGAACTCTCTTCCTGGGGCGCGCCTCGTCCTCAACTTCACCAGGGTCATCTCGCCTGATCTTATACCTCAATGCACCGCATACCGGACATGCATTCAAATTCTCGTACTCCTCGCCGCGGTAGAGGATACAGTCATTGATGCACGCATGTATCTTCTGCACCTCTAATCCTAGTGGGCAGACAACCTTCTTTGCTTCGTACGTACTGGGGGGCAATACGTTATCTTTTGGAAGTATCTTCTTTATTATTTTCAGCAATTTTTCAAATCCCTTGTCAGAAGTACCTTCCTCTGCCTTCCATTGCAGCAATTCCAGTGTGGTGCCCAGCTTTTTCTGCCCATCTTCACAATTTGGGTACAACAATTTGTTGTGATCCTCTAACATTCTCTCCAACTTCAACCTCTCGTTTTGACTTCACAGTTTATCTTCGCATCAAGAATGGCCCGACGAAGATCGTCATCGGGCTCATCAACAATGGGCTCTTTTCAGCTTCATCTTCCCCCATTGATGTACCACCGTGATCAGTGAACATAGGATAGTTGTCATTATCCTCTTCTTCCTCATTGTCTTCCATTATAACTCCTCTTTCTCCATGCTTGGTCCAACAATTATAACCGGTCATGAAACCGGACTTCAACAGGTGGACGTGAATGGTTTGTGAGGTAGAGTAGTCCTGAGTATTCTTGCAGACACTACATGGACATGAAATAAAACCATTTGGCGGCTTGTTTTTCTCAACCACTTGGAGAAAATAATGCATGCCATTAATAAAGTCGGGATAACGTCGGTCACTGTACATCCATTGCCGACTCATCTGACTCATCTGCATTATATAAATAAATATAAAAACCATTAACACTATTCTTCAATATATAACAGTGATAAAGTGAATTAATATATAAGTTCATCACATTCAAACCAAAGTAGAGCAAATAACCAAATGTAATACATATAGTCTCACAAACATACATTGGTTCCAAACTAACATACAACTATCTAAAGAATTTAAGCCCAACAACAAATGCGATAAAAATCACAACTATGGTAACTATCGAACCAACACCATAATGATACCAAGCCTCTTTATGAATGGCATAATTTCTAATTTTTCTAATCTTCAAGCGCATTGCATCCATCTTGATCTTGTGCTCATCGACGATGTCGGCAATATGGAGCTCCAATTTCATCTTCTCTTCTAGGGTTTGGAGACGGAGATTTTCACTTCTTTCCAGTTTTGCTTTCAAATCATTAATTTCATTTTCAAAAAACTCGATGATAGGGTCGGTTGGAATTTCCGGTTCAACAACGACATCCGGATCGTTATAGACCGGACGAGGACCGACGGGGACGGATATCAAAACCATGACACACTATACATATAAAAAAAGTAAGATAATATACATGNAACCGGCCATGAAACCGGACTTCAACAGGTGGACGTGAATGGTTTGTGAGGTAGAGTAGTCCTGAGTATTCTTACAGACACTACATGGACATGAAATAAAACCATTTGGCGGCTTGTTTTTCTCAGCCACTTGGAGAAAATAATGCATGCCATTAATAAAGTCGGGATAACGTCGGTCACTGTACATCCATTGCCGACTCATCTGACTCATCTGCATTATATAAATAAATATAAAAACCATTAACACTATTTCTTCAATATATAACAGTGATAAAGTGAATTAATATATAAGTTCATCACATTCAAACCAAAGTAGAGCAAATAACCAAATGTAATACATATAGTCTCACAAACATACATTGGTTCAAACTAACATACAAACTATCTAAAGAATTTAAGCCCAACAACAAATGCGATAAAAATCACAACTATGGTAACTATCGAACCAACACCATAATGATACCAAGCCTCTTTATGAATGGCATAATTTCTAATTTTTCTAATCTTCAAGCGCATTGCATCCATCTTGATCTTGTGCTCATCGACGATGTCGGCAATATGGAGCTCCAATTTCATCTTCTCTTCTAGGGTTTGGAGACGGAGATTTTCACTTCTTTCCAGTTTTGCTTTCAAATCATTAATTTCATTTTCAAAAAACTCGATAATAGGGTCGGTTGGAATTTCCGGTCAACAACGACATCCGGATCGTCATAGACCGGACGAGGACCGACGGGGACGGATATCAAAACCATGACACACTATACATATAAAAAAAAGTAAGATAATATACATGTATCTAAAGTATATCAATAAGTTAAAAAGGGATAAAAACAAGACTCACCGAGGAGGTGCCGGCGACGGGATGGCGCGGGCGATCGACGATGGTAAAGATGGTCACCGGACAACTGTAAACCCAATACATTATACTTTAATTTGAGCTAAAATTGCATGTAAAAAAAATGAAATCTCTTACTTAGGCATTTCATCAAACACCTTGCTAGCACTAGAAAAATAAAAATTTGCTAAGTAGCACCAAAATGAGCTAAAAAAGGAACACCGGAGTGCTAACCGTCAGGTAGATGAGGTGCCGCCAAACTTGACAAATGGTGGAGAAAATAGGGGCCGAACTCGTGGTTGGGAGGAGCAAGGGTTAAGAAAATGGAGATGAACCCGGAGCTCAAAAATGGCCACGGCCTGGCCACGGCCGGGTCGGGGGGTGGAAGATGATATAGAATATATTTAGTCCCGGTCCGTAACAAGGACCGGTACTAAAGTCCCTCCATTAGTCCCGGTCTGTAAATAGAACCGGGACAGTGCATTGTCCGGGCTGGTCCCACCTCTGTCGCCTCCTCCCGCATCCCTTTGTCACCGGTTCGTAACACGAACCGGGACGGTAGGTCCCCTACGAACCGGGACTGGTCCTGGCGGGCGCCCTGGGACCAATGACCGGGACTAGTGCCACGATTGGTACCGGTCCGTAAGGGAACCGGGACGGAAGGGCCAAACCGAAGCCCCTGTTCCACTAGTGTAGACAATAAGTGAATGGGCTGAATGACCATGAGATCAACCTGTCAAACCAAAAGAAATACATAATTACCAACTTTAGACCATGCACAATTGGAAGCAATCACATAAGCTGCTAGCAAACTAGTAATCTATTTTCCTCTCCCAAACAGACTACTTTATGAAGTAAATCTGGGCACGGACATACGGAATGTAGGCACCGAAATTTTAAACTAACCTAGGGTTTGGGAACAGGTTCCACACCTCGAGGGACAAATTGAAGAACAAATTCAATGCTGCTATCGAATGTATTGTTGGCCCTCTTCCTCTTCAATCTGAGGTAAATAAGAGAAATCACAAACCCTAGCCTAAAAATCACATGGTCAAAACCTGAAACACAACTGAAACTTGGAAGGGGATTGAACGGGGAGGCTATGAGCACCTGGTCTCACCATCCTCGGCGTGGTCGCATCCCGGAGGAGACCGACGGACCCGCGTACGCATACATGGTCACCGCGTCAACGCCGTGGCCACCGACGGCGCCCTCCCTGGCCCGTGGTCGGTGAGGAGCATCCCCGCGATCAACGACGCCGCCGCTGCGTTCCAGGTCGAGGTAGAGCAGAGGACTGCTGCTTGGCCACCCCGCTTTGCCGACGAGGCACAAGCGGCGTCGTGCTACCTCCGGGGGACAAATCTGCTCGTGGTGGCCAAGCGAGAGGAGATGAGGATTGGGGAGGGAGCTGGAGCAGGGACTGGGGAGGAGAGGAGGCGCGGGGATTGGGGAGGCGCGGGGATTGAGGACGAGATGCATGCCCAACCGCTCCACGCGCACGTCCTGATTCAATCACAACCGCTGACGGAGAAAGACGACGAGGGTAGCGACTTCGAATCAGTTTTGGTCTTAGATTCCGACTCGAATTCTTCCCTCCGTTCGCAGCCCCGTCTATATAATACAAACAGGTCTCCGCCCTTACCGCTTCAATCGGCTTTTGACGTACTGGAATCTAAATCAATCTTGGGAAAGAGATTTCTTCTCGACTGCGCGCGATGGGCGGCGGATCGGATGATGACTCGTCGTCGTCTAGGTCTAAGCGGCGGCGACGGAACAGCAGCGAGAGGCCGCCGCGGAAGCAGCACCTTTATCTGGCGCTGGATGACTGGGAGGACGGGTTCAGCATCCACAAGCTCGACGCCGACGAAATCTTGGATGACGACCACGATCCGGGCCAAGGAGGAGAGCAGAAGCTTCCCGAGCCCGCTGCCATCCGGATAAAGACGCCGGTGCGTGGCCGCATGGAGTTCACCGCTCTTGGCACCAACATCTTCGTCGACACAAACCCGCTTAACCGCGGCGACCACGCTCCCCCAGCCGTCGTGTACAACACGGAGACCACAGCCCTCACCGTGGGCCCGTGTTTTCCACGTGAGATTGATCGCTTAGCCATTGCCATAGCTGTCAGCAAAACATTATATGTCCTGACAACCGCAGACTTACCTGATCTCCCATGTTTGCACGCCTTATCGTGGCGCAGAGTCGAGTCACACAACCTATGGGATCCAGACATGGACTGGACCTGGAACAGAGTGCAGTCGCAGCCACCATTCAACGCGCTCGATGTCACAGGCTACGCGTTGCACCCGGACGGACGTACCATCTTCATGTCCACCAACCAAGGAACCCACTCCTTGGACACCAGCAACGGCGTGTGGACGGACCTTGGGGATGATTGGGTGTTGCCCTTCAAAGGCCAAGCGTTTTTCGACGCAGAGCTGAATGCATGGGTTGGGATGGAACGCAAGGGTACCGGATATGTTTGCTGTTGTCAGGTTGCCTCCCGCAGCGCCGCCACCAGACGGCCGCTGGAACGCAGGGTGCTCAAGGAAAAGTTGTTTCACCACAACAACGAGAAGCACTACATGGAGGGTGGCAGGCACATGGATGCCACTCTTACCTACATGGGCAATAGCAGGTTCTGCCTCGTCGAGAACATCTTATGTAGCAAGGAAGCCATCGACACTGTGCTCCATGTTACCTTGTTTGGCCTCAAGTATGACCACATGGGAGAGCTCCAAACTAAGGGTCGCCGTGGCACTAGGTCCTATGCAGTGTCCAAGAACACTCGCTATTTCTCTCATGCAACATTCTGGATGTAACTAAATTAAATATTCCTTTTGGACACCGTCTTAGTCCGTAGCCGTAGGTATAAGTTGTATCAGATTGATGTTAACCTAGTTTAATATAAATCGCCCTACATCTTATCTCTATCTCTTCTCCACTACTCCCTCTGTTACGTAATAAATGACGTTAAACGATTTCACGTACAAACTTTGTCACGTACGAAATATTTTTACCCTCACTCTCTCGCGTCTCCTCTCACCGACTGGTGACAGCCAATCCCTCTCGTTCCTCTCGCTCTCGCTCTCGCGTTGCGTCGCCGTCTCCCTCTCGTTACTCGATCTTGAAGTAGCAGTACCAGTAGCAACTTGGAGTAGCAGTAGCAAATTGAAGTAGCAATAGCAATAGCAATAATACTCTCTTTCAGTAGCAACTTGAGTTCTTGCTTGTGTACTGAACTTGCAGTAATTGCTAGGGTTTTTCAGAGTTAAATTCATTGTACTCCTTGCTTGGAGCAGTAGAATTCCTTGCACAGAGTACTCTTTTAAGTGACTATGCTTCCTGAATTTTAATGAAATCCTTGGAGCAGTACTCTGTGATTGTACTCTCTGTACTTGAATTCATTGCAAGTCCGTGCCGTGCCGTGTCATGTATTGCGAGTGTACTGTTAGCAGTATTGATTGTTTCTGAATTTTGGGTAAAGTGCTTGAGCAAGTATCTGCTTGTGCACTGGAAATTAACTCATTTCGTTGTGCATTGCTTGTGCACTGAAAATTAACTTAATTCCTTGTGCATTTGCTTGTAGCTTGATGCTCATGTGGCATTTGCCTCTGTTGATCTCTGTAGGTAGCCCAGGAGAAGTGGTTTGGAATGTAAAACTTGGGCGTCATAATGTTATGCAGGAACGTACTCAAGGTATATTTAGCCTTGCATTTTATATTTACTGAGAATAAACATAGTGCTGAAAACATCTACTCATATGTTTATCTCGAGAATTCTGGAGTATGTTGTGCAAACCATTCATCGAATTTGATTTTGGGACTGGTTGAGATGCTCTGTAATCTGAATATGTTGTTGGGTGCACTTACTAGGAGTACTTACCATGCTAAATTTTGACTGGGAAACCAGTTTTCTTTCAGTACTCCATGATTCAGACAAGGACTCGATTTATAATCCATGAACCATCACCGATTAGTTCTTCCCCGTCCGCGCCAAGGACTTCATCGGAGGCGGAGCTGGGATCCGCTTCAGGGTCTCTTTCGAAGCATGCGGTCCCTGTAATTGAGATAGGTGATATTTTTTACTTCAGGATGGAGCTACCCATTGTTAAGCCACATCTTCTATCATGGCTGGAATTATTTTCTCCTTACGCTATGTGTGATTCAAGGAAAGAGAAACCTAGGCAACGAGGCACGATAGAGTTAGTTATAGATAATGTGAACATCGTTGTATGAAAGTCACTAAAATGTATGTTGTTGAGGTAAGTAGTCATGGTTAGTGTACTTACCATGATGCGTGACACAATCTAATGGTAGGCCGAAACAGGGACAATGAGATTCGTAGATTACGAGCAGAAGTTGTTAATTCGAAGTATATGCTTGGCGGTGGCCATTTCATCTTATACGGTGTCACCAAAATCAAAATAAGATCCTTGTCGTAAGTGATTATCAGTGATCGAATATGAAAACATTGTTGAGGACATCACGTTGTAGATCTAGCAAAAGTTCAAGCAGTGTCACCGAAATAAAATCACTATCATCTTTAGTCAAACAATTATGTAGCATAATGGTTCAATTTGCTTTCCATTTGTTCAATTCCAAGTATGAAAACATACATTTCAGTTCAGTTGTACAAGGGAGATCTGCAAACATACGTATCAGTTTGGTTCTAGAAGGGTGCACACATTGCATGAATTTTCACATTGCCTTGATACAATTACAACTTTGATTTCCAACATAGCTACACAGCTTGATGATCACACTATTTTTTGATGAAAATGGTAGCAAACAAAAACAAGATAGAGAACAACACATACAGGGACAGGATAGCAAACAAAAATGGTAGCAAACATGCGGTTCTTTGTCTGACTCCAGACTTCCTCTGATGCGCAAACATGGTAGCTATGTAAGGTAGAGATGTCTGTCACTAAACTAATATGTCCCAGACTCTCTCAAGCTCTCCGGTCTGTCAAGTTGCAATCTTACAGTCTTTTCCTCTTGGAGATGACCATCCCGTATGAGGTAATGTACAAAGCAAGCACACAAGCTACTGGTTATGTCTTTTGGTAGAATTTTGGAGATTTACGGTTGAAAAGGAACAAAATACTATATATTGCCATCATGAAGCAAGCATGTTGGAACGCTTGTGTTGTGTTGGCATGAGAAGTAGCAAGGTCAATTTCGTTTTTGTCCAAGCAATCCAGTGCGAAGTAAAGATTCTGTTGCCGCTTCTCCTTTGGGGTCACGTACAGGAGTCACGCGCATGGTTGGCATCTGGTCCTGGTTGCCGGCCGTCAGCCTGCCCCATCGAGGTACCTCTTTAGGATCTACCTCGAATCTGCTTAGGGCCTCTTTGTTCGCAGGAATTGAAAATCATAGGAATAGGAAAAACGTAGGAATGGGGATATCATGACATGTGGAATCTTACAGGAAATGAATGAAAACAGAGGAAACAGTCATATTAGTTATTTGGTTGCAGCATAGGAAAAACGCATGAACTTTATATGGAGTTGGGTGCAAGTCATAGTTGTCATAAACTCATAGATTTTTTTTTCATTAGGTCCAACCTCTTGCTATAATTTTTATGCGATTGTAGTGTAAGAAAGCATTCCATAGGAATTTTGGAGGATTCATTCCTTTGAACCAAATGGACTCCATAGGAAAAAATCCTATGGATTGGAATCCTATGAAATTCCATTGAAAATCCTTTGAACCAAAGAGACCCTTAATATGTCCAATGACCACCATGGTCAGCACCAGAAAAGGGAGGAGCAGCTCGGGCGGAGGAGAGGGTCCGGGCAGGATTTAATACCAACGGCCGTTCCGTTTTACCTGCCGGATAAGGGAGGCGGCACCGCTCGCCAAAAATCGATGGTGGCGACCTGTTTCCAGCATAGCACACCAGCGCCCCAAGTCTCCCGCCCCACGAGACCCCAACCCCGGCTCTCACCTTCCTCTCTGATTCCCAGCCTACAAGTTCCTGCACCCTCACCGACCTCTCCATAGGCAGCTCACGGAAATCTACGCGAGGGCGGTGAAGATCCACGCCACCGGAGGAGGATTTAGAGCCGGCGCGTGTGTGCTGGGGCAGCTCGACTGATTTGTTGCCGTGGTGGAGAGAGAATTAGCCCGGACGATGGGTTTATTTTGTAAAACCTGAGGGACTAAAGCGCAAAAGGTCCACAACATACGTACGGTCTTTAGGCACTTTTATATAGGAGAGATATATACATTACATATATATACGTACGTGAAAGAAACAAAGGGGATGATGGGAATAGGATAACTGGACAAAGTGAGCAAGGGCAAACTTCGGGGTATTACCTTTTCGAATTGCCTAAGAGACCCGAGGTGCCGGGTTTTTAGCCCCTTGTAAGGACGAGGACATACCAATACAGCAGTTTTATTTGTACAGAGCTGTAATCCAGTACATAGAACGGATAAGCAGTCTTTTTAATCATTTGGGCCTCTTTGGATCACAGGATTAAAAAACACATGAATAGACAAAACATAGAAATCTTACAGGTTTACCAATGCAAAATAGAGGATTATAAAACACAAGAATATTGCAGGAATAATCGTTTGGGTAAAACACATGAATAACACAAGAAAAGTGACTCGGTCCTACGCGCTTGAGTTTTAAAAAGAGCTTGGAGTGGATGTTCAAATTCCTATGCACTGAGGCATACGAATCCAATCCATAGGAATTTGGGTAGAACCATTTATTTGATCCAAAGGCAATCCATACGAACAAATCCTAAGGACTAAAATCTTACAAAAAATTTATGAAATTCCTACAATCCAAAGAGCCCCTTATTATGAAAAAACAGGTTTACGTCATCCATTTAGGCTGGCAAATCACATGTCGCAAGCAGTTCAATATCCATCTTACATCACAACCTTACTTAGCTAGCCTATTAAACATTAAAACGAAATCAAGGTGCATTCTTTTACAATCTCGGGCTACAGGTGTCCCTTTAATTCAAAATTTTCAAAAACTCAGTTTCAGTGTCAAAAATTCTAAACAATCTGAGATGTAGTCAATGATGTATCCTACAACCATGCAAACAATCAATGCAGAACAGTTTGTATTATAGGATACTCCCTCCATTTCATGATTCCGGTTCTTGATGTAAGGTGTTTAATTTTTTGAGGGAAATTTCAAATTTATGGACAATGTTACCCATCCACAAGTGAGTCCCAATCTCGAACGGAATTACATTGTGGATTATTTTCATTTTGTAACTATTAGAGACTCCTCTCTTGCGACTTTTCGCTATGAGAGGATATCATTTACTTCCAGCCTGAGCCCCAAACCTTGTCTTGTACTCCTCAGTATCCTAGCAACACAAATACCATGGTTTGAGCGAGCACATATATAACTTTGGGAATGCAAGACTAAACAACTTTGATTGGGAGGGAATGTTCGTACCGAAAATGATATAGTTATCACATTGCCTTCATATGAACTTTGATGCCATTTCTCCGCAGCCTTGTTTGCTGATCTTACAGAATCAAACAACATATACACGCGTCCACATTTTCTATGCCACAAATGGAAAAATAATTATGTTTGAACAAAAAATTCATCGTTATTGTATCATGGTTTAAATAAATGAGTTTAAAAATAAACAAAATAGGTGCATAAAAATGTGTGCAAACCAAAAATTGGAAATTTTAAAAATTGATATATAAAAAATTCTCAAAATAAAACACGAATATAAACCAAATTAATAAGATTTCTCAAATTAAAAATGATATGATTGGTATAATTGTACTTTCAAATTAATTAAAAATAAAAAATAAAAGAGTAAATCATACGAATGTCCAAACAAACCATAATAAAAATAATAATAATAATAATCTACCACCTCTGTCCCTAATTATAAGAGGTTTTAGATATTGCGATGTAAATCACATATGGATTAAAATGAGTGAATATACACACTAAAACACGTCTAGAGACTAGATGCATACGAATATGAGAAATGCAGACAAGCTAAAACATCTTATATTTAGAAAGAGAGGGAGTAGCTTACTTGTCCACATACATATGATTGGTTTGTCCACAACGAACAGAGTTCTCGTGGAACTCATTTCTAATATGGAGATAAAATCCATCTTCCCTCTGAAAATAAAATAGTAAACATATGGAGCAATTATTGAAGCGGGAATTTTTTTTAATCAATTTAATGCAGTAGATAATGACTGACCTCAATAGTTCCATCAAACACATTATTCAAGACTATACATCTCTCGTTTTTAACGTTTAATGCAGATATCGATACTGAGAGATTGCTCATGGAAGGTGAAAGACAATTAGATCTGTACAGTAAACAAAATACTTCCGTTAAACAATTGCACCAAAAATTATAAAAAAAATGTATCATAATAAACTCATCAACCAATTGTAAAAAGAGTTTTGCATGACGATCTAAAAATTAGGACTCACATTTTTAATGAAAGGAAATTTCGTTTCCTCTTTCAAGGAAAGTATAGGCTTGATGACAGCACCATTATCTAGAACGAAAATAGCTATAAAGAATTTATTTGTGTAATGGGTAAAGCGGGCCATAGACCATGGTAGCCCTGTTCAGTGTGGATGGTGCATTCCATGAACCAAGGTCAATGACCTGATAGAGGGTCAGGAACAAGACGGGGTTGTCATCACTTGGTCATGAAAGTACAGTCGACAATTGGGATAGGACCCAAAAATAACCAAGTGCGAACCTAGGAAATTTGGGACGACAGATGGCGAAGATGGCAGAAGAGAAAGAAACATGGGTAGCTCAGCATGCCCACGCGCCGATTCACATCTCGTTGTTGTTGCTGCCATCACTGTCAATGCTATTTTTGCTTTCTGCCACTGCCGCATTGTTGGTAGTTGCCCCAAAGACAAAGGCAAGCTAGAGATCAATCCATGTCTTGTAGGGTTAGCAATAGGCATCCCGAAGGAGGGTACCCTTTTTTGATCCTTGGTTCGAAGAGATAGCAAACGGCGTCACTTGTCACTTGACCGCGTTTCTAGGAATGATTCAAATTCCTGGCACTATGATAGACACACTTCAGACCGGTGTTCTAAAATTCGGTTGACTGATCAGTTAATTGCCAGTTAATTCTGCTGCAGCAACCCGAATACCATCTATTCTCAAGTCCAAACGATTAATCGATCTAACAGGCAGAGTGTAAAACAAAATAATTGGCAATCTACCGATTACGAATTTGGGCTAGTCTACACCCGATCTAGCCCAAATCTTCTATGTCCTAAGTCCTAACGATTAACTGGGAACGAATTTGGGTGAGTCGGGTAACAGATTTGCTGCTTGGCAGTCGCAAGAACATAGGAGAATACAAATTTCTGAGGATCATCAACTCACCCGATATTTTCAGCGGAGGGTGCCTACTGCCTCGTCCATCTTCTCCTCCCGCTGACGGTCGTGCCACTCCCACTCCCGCTCGCACTCAGGCGCCGTGCCACTCCCGCTCCCGCTCGCACTCAGGTGCCATATCCTCCCTCTCGCTCTCCCCCTCATGCTCGCCGCGCCGGTCGCTCTCCATCTCCCCGGCAAATCGAGGTTTCTCTTCTGCCGCTTCCTTCGTTTCTCTCCTCCTCCCCCCTTGTGTGACCTTCCCTTGCTATCGTGGTGCCGCCGACGCTTGTGCGGGCTGGGAACCCAACTAGAGACATCTAAATACAACTATTTTGTTAGCAACCTATCCCTACCACTACTGGGCTGGGCTTGGGCCGCCAATACTGGACTTGGGCTGCTGGGAAGACACGGAGGCAGCGACTACAAATATCGATGGAAGCGATACAAACAAGCTGGCTTGGAACAGGACGGCTTCGGCCTCTCGCTTCTGTCTTCGTCTTCCTCTCGTGTCCTCTTCTCCTCTCCAATGGCTAGAGCTAGAACTTGATGAATCCATGGCTTGTAATCCCAGTTCATGAGAAATAGATCCCTGTTAGTAGAGTGCTGTTAATATTTGGTATCAGAGCCAATCGATTCCTCCACGCAAAATCCCAAAATTCCAACCAAAATTTTCCCCACAATTCCCAAATTCGAGTCAGATTCCACCTTCTCTCAACTCCATGGATTGGAAAGCCTAGCTCGTCTCCTCAATTGAGGCTTCCACCTTCTCTCAACTCCATGGATTGGAAAGCCCAGCTCATCTCCTCAATCGAGGCATCCGCGCATACGGCCGTCGAGGCGGCCCTACAGAGATCGATGTTTGCGGCCGTCGAGGAGTCGGCGGAGGAGACGGCAAGGCGCCGCACCATGTCGTTCGGCGAGGCTGGACGACGTCGTATCGAGCTCGAAGAGGAACGGGTGAGGCGTGACCCAGTGTGGGCGGAGAAGATGGCTAGGTGTCATGCCGCTTTCCGAGACGCGCATCCATTGACCACAGCACCAGCACAGGCGATGGCAGCTACCACTGTGGCTGCATCTGCACTGCTCGAGCCGGACCTCTCCACGTCGATGCCTGACACGGGGATGGCGACCTCGACTTCTATTGCACCTGCCTCCAACCTCACTGCGTGTGCTGTGCGAGATGACAACCTCGCCGCTCGGACGCCCATGACGTGTTCGACGGTTTTTCCAAGCCGCGCCACCACCTCATCGGTGTCTGGACTCGTCTCGCCTGCAGCGCCACCATCGTCCACGACCACTGGCCTCATCCTCCCCGAGCTCACTGCACCTGTGGTAAGTTAAGAGGCCCTCAGCACTGACACCACTAATGGTGTTGTAGCGACTCCCACCATCTGCTCAACAGTCACCTGTAGTGCGCCTATGGCCATCACCTGTTCGACCGAGTGCCCACCAGAAGACAACACCGCAACAGTGGCCACGGCAGCAGCATCAATGTCCATGACCA
Source organism: Puccinellia tenuiflora (assembly GCA_012064385.1). Classification (NCBI taxonomy): domain Eukaryota; kingdom Viridiplantae; phylum Streptophyta; class Magnoliopsida; order Poales; family Poaceae; genus Puccinellia; species Puccinellia tenuiflora. The sequence continues at coordinate 45,895 of QRDG01000759.1, read as the reverse complement.
GCGTCATTCCTGCTGCGTGTATGATGCGCGAGGGTGTTCCCTACATCAAGGTGTGTACCAGCAACAGCATTGTGTCGGCAACCTCTGCAGCAAGCACGCATCAACGGTGTTACACTGAGTTATGTGATGAACAGCCATGTGCTCAGGCCGCCGTCTCCAGCTCTGACTGCGATGATCTTGTCTCTCTCACTGGTTCAGAGGCGTTAGCTGCAGTGTCGTGGCGTCCATGCTTATTCCTGGAAGAGGATTATACTGGCACACGTGGTAAGTGCAGCGGCGTTTCTTGGGGTGGTTTGCTTGGCACTTGCCTTGTCGCCAAGGATTCCTGCAAGTTCTGCAGCAGTGTCTATCCAGAGCATCTTTCACACCTCGTCATGAAGTTCACTACTTGGAATCCGTGGCCACCTCCTTCCCCAAACAGAAGCACATATTGTAGAATTTTCAACCTGCCTGATACACTCTATAGTGTGCAGCTATCAGGAGATCTGCAAGTCTTGAAAATAGTGGAACTTACATGGAGTGCATCTCTCATTGTGGTTGTTTTTGTTCCTGAAGGCGGTAGTGACTTATTTCTCGCATATATGGTGTGGACTTTGAGCTGTCTAGATACTTTCCATTGTTCTCTTGGAAGTATAAATTGGGCTATACCAAATTGGGGTCTGCATATTCCTTCTCCAGCGACAGGGGTGCTCGTAAACTGTGATTTTGCAAGAGTGGATTTTCAGTGGACAATCGCAGTGCTAAATTGGGATTCTCGTCACATTCGGCAAGGTAATACTCACTATTTTCAGCTGATTGAATGGTCCTTGCAGTCTGAATTTGGATTTTGCACTCCGGGAAATATCCTCTTCTGTTACTGTGTGTTGGTGCAATGGGAAATTCCATGGACAATTATCCTTGCGTCACAGAAGCCCTGGTTACAGTATTGCAACGCTAGACATGAGTATCCGTATGGTTATGATAATTTTTGGTGGAAAATTGCTTGGTCTGCCAGTTATCATTTTCCTCTATCAAGTCTTCAGGCTCTCTCATCTTGCGTCAGTTTAAAATTTGAAAGAAGTGGGATGGTCACCATAAGGGAATTGAGTTCTTGGAGGTATCCACCACCACGTGTGTACCAAATGATGTTGAAGGAGTTCAATCCCTTTTTCGGCTGGGAAACCATTCTCTTGCACAATTATTTTCCCTCCTGCTTTAGTGGACACATTATTCAGTTTGGTTTTGAGGTTATCCAATGGAAGATTGCGTGGTCGCTTAACGTGCAGCTAGTGTCTCGTGGCTACCAGTTTGCCCAATTATCATATGCAAACACACTGCAGGTTTCCTTAATGGCGGATGGTTCTCAGTCTTACCTTCCTATGAATGGTGTCTGCCATTATCTCACTTCAGGCACAGCAAGTACTGTACCGTTTCAATTCCTTGCTTATGTGGGCATCTGGAGTTTTCACAGTCTGGAGTATTGTCAAGGGAAGTTGTCATGGGATCCAGGCATCTGGTTCCTACTCTGTTCTTCGGCTTTTTCCACACCAGCTGAAGCAAAAGGAAGGAGTAATGCTACAACTCCACCCTACTATTGCGGCCACTGCCTCGACCATGTTTTCTACATCGACAAAGTATGTGCCGACCAAGACTACTATCTCGACGTCTTTCATGACCAAGCGCACATCGGCAAGGACTACTACATTCACGTCTTCATTGAACAAATCGGCGTCATCTACCTCAACCTCGTCAAGGTCTGCCTCGACTACGACACCTGTCGTGACCTTGGTGAAGTCATGAAGCATAAGGTGCAATGGGATCCGGGTGGTGCCTCGAGGTGGCAGCTTGAGGGCAAGCCGCCTTTTAAGGAAGGGGGAATGTTAGCAACCTATCCCTACCACTACTGGGCTGGGCTTGGGCCGCCAATAGATGGAGGAAGTACTATCCGTCTAACAAAGTAAGAAGCCTCAACCTCGTCAAGGTCTGCCTCGACTACGACACCTGTCGTGACCTTGGTGAAGTCATGAAGCATAAGGTGCAATGGGATCCGGGTGGTGCCTCGAGGTGGCAGCTTGAGGGCAAGCCGCCTTTTAAGGAAGGGGGAATGTTTAGCAACCTATCCCTACCACTACTGGGCTGGGCTTGGGCCGCCAATAGATGGAGGAAGTACTATCCGTCTAACAAAGTAAGAAGCCTAACAAACCTAGACGGAGGAAGTACTATCCGTCTGACAAAGTAATTGCCAATCTTGCGATTAACTAGGCACGGATTTGGGCTAGTCTACTAGACTAATCCTAGATGACTCGGTTGGGGTAACAGGTTTGCTACTCGGCATCGCAATTCCTGGGAGGCTATGTTGGTGTTTCGCTCCTAGTTAACCTACTGGTTGATGGTCCACCGAATAATTTAGTTAATCTACATCGAATAATTTAGCTAATCGACATCGTTAATCCACTGCCAGTCGAAGTACGACACCGGATTGTCATTCTAAAATCCAATCTAAAACACTGTGTTAATTTATCCTCGTCAGATTTACAAATTTCCGGGCTTGATTAATCGTCAGATTCGCATTGGGTGACAAAGGATGCAGCAAGGCACTCGCAAGAACACGAGAGAATATAAAATTACCGAGGATAATCATCAACTCACCCAGCAGAGGGTTCATCCTCCTCCTTCTGTCTGTCGCTCTCCCCCTCATGCTCGTGGCGCCGGTCGCTCTCCATCTCCCCTGCCACCAACCGTGGGAAACATCATCGTAAGCATGAACGGGAAACAATTTCGCCCTCCTCCGATTCACGTAAGCAAAGCAGGATTTTTAGAAAAAAAATCCCCAATCGTTTCTTCCCCGGGCCGCGGATTTTAAAAACCCTAGCCGAGCGGGGCGCCACTTGACAAAACCCCACCCAACGAAAAAAAAAAAACAGGAAGATTAGATTCACGAGCAGGAGCGAGGAGCGAGTTCCCTCCGGCTCCGCATTGGGGAGAGCCGAGACCCCCTTCCACGGGAAGATGGGGAAAAAAATCCCGTCACCCGCCGACGCGAGCTAAATCCCCGCGGAAAGAGGGGCAGCTAGATAGATTATCGCTAGGTCTCGGCGTCGGAGCAGTCACTGGGGAGCAAGAATCTCACCTTGGCGTGTGTGCGGGCGGGCGGCGGAGGTTCCACGAGCAGCGGCTCCTCCTCCTCGTCGGTCCCTCTGGATCTTTCTTCCTCGCCTTCTCCTCTCTCGCGTCCGCTTCTCTGGTGGTGGTGTGGCGACACGACAGGGCCCAGCCCGGCCCGCTTTGACCTCCCTTGACCGGTCGCTGGCGTCCACGGCCCACGCGCCGTCGGATCGGGCCCAGGTGTCAGTGTTACACGGTTCATCGGTTCGCTTCGCTTTTTGTAGCAACGTGGATGTGGTTCACGTTTCCAAGACACGATCGATCATCCGTAGATTTTGTGTTGAGGGAACTAGCTAAATGCACGTCACTTTAACTCACGAATTGTTTTGCATCTCTATCTCTATGGAAGTTGAATATTCCTTCCAAGATAAAAATCTTTGGTTGGAGAGCGCTTCATGGCCTGATCCCTTGTTTGGGAGTTCTAGCTAATAGACATATATCAACCAATAGTGGATGCCCAATTTGTTTAGTAGGTTGTGAGGATATTATGCACACCTTGTTCACTTGTCTACGTGCTAAGCAAATTTGGGAAAAGCTTGGAGTTCTTGCTGTGATTAATGAGGCTACGTCCATTGACAGATCAGGTGCTGTGGCTCTGCAACACATTATTTGCACTAAAGGAACTTGGGATCCTCTTGGAGGTAATGGTCTACCTGAGATTACAGGAGCATGGTACATTTGGTGGGAAAGAAGGCAAATTGTCCATGGGGAGGAAGTGCAATCCCCTCAACGTTCAGCGTTGTCGATTGGTGCTCTTGCCACTAATTTTTGGAGAGCTAGGAAAAACCCCGTGAAAAGGGCTCCGGTTGCTTGGACATGCCCTATTGAAGGAGAGGTAAAGATCAATGTTGATGCAGCTTATTCTGTTGATGAAGGAAGGGGAAGTGCAGGAGTTATCATCCGGGATTACAAGGGCAAATGTTTGGCTGCCCAGACTAAAGATCTTCCATTTGTGGCGGACTCTATGACTGCAGAAGCCTACGCTATGCGTGAAGGTCTTCTCCTTGCTCAGCAAATTGGATGCAATGGATTTACAATCCAATCTGATAATTTAGAAGTAGTAGAAACAATGAATGATGGAGGTTTTTCTGCTACGGCGGCAGCGGCCATCTTTTATGATTGCAACATTCTGGCATTTGGTTTTACCAAGGTTAGTTTTGAGCATTGCCCGAGAGAGGCAAATACTGTAGCCCATGAATTAGCTAAGTTTAGTTTTCAGTCCTCTAGTTCTAGGTTTTGGGACGATGATCCCCCTAGCTTTATTTTACCGTTTTTGATAAACGATGTAAGTGTGTTTGATTATCAGTAAATGAGAGGTTTTGTTTCAAAAAAAAAACTACTGTGATGCAATTGTCGTGTCTTCGACCGTGTGGCTTCGACGGCGACGGCAGTCTGCTCTCGTATTAGACACGAGCTTGAGTTGTGGATTGCGGCGGGTCTGTGTAGAGAGATATAAGCTTGGTTCTTTGGTTCTGTGGCTGAGACCTGCGGATTGTGGCTAAGTCTCACTTGTACAAAACTCTGTATTTGTCCTTTCTCTATTTTAATATAAAGACACGCAAGGCTCGCGCATGTTCTTGATGTAAGGCCACATTTACATGGCAACGGCACGATTCAAGCGATTACTAATTGCATCTTCCATCTTAACAACAACCATAATTTCTATGAAATCCGTGTTCATCCCATGGTTTCAAAATCATGAAATGAGCAACTCATTGTGAGGTGAAGAATAAGACGTCTTTGGCAAATTGGCATCAAAGTAACTTCAAACCCAAGCTGTCTTTCGTACCTCACGATAGCATCTTGTAGAGTCTTTAAGACACGTCAATCAATACAAGCATCTTTTTCAATGAAAGGTACTACTCCCTCCATTTATTAATGTAAAACGTTTTAGGAAGCTAATTTAGCTACCTAAAAGGTCTTATATTAAGGGACGGAGACAGTATCATGTGAAGGCCAAAGGAGAAGACCGGCTTGTTCCCAAAAGCCAAGATGGAGTCTGCACCGACTCATAGACAAGACAGAGCTTATTTCAACGTCTTCAACTCGGTCGCGAGTTCGGCTCATGTACGAAGGCTGACTCAACTCGGACTTTTGGGTCAAGGTGGAGTCGGCTGACGAGGCCGAGCTAACTTCGCGTCTTCGGGAGTTCGGCTCTGATGGCCTTTGACGTAGTTACCTGCGTCAAAAGAATATGGTTAGGTTGAGACTCCAAGTGCAGAGTGTATAGTATAGGAAAGACAGTTTTCCCCACGAGGGGTGACTCGAGGGTTTAATATCGGACTCTCGGGAATCAGTAGTGAAAGATTTATCTTCTTATTCTTCTCTTGAAAACCTACAAAACGAAGTAAATTGTTTTGTACCCTCAACCTCACCAAGTGGTTGTCAAGCACAAGGTGTGAGAATGATATGAAAAGATAATGAATGCAAAGCAATAAATAAATATGCAATGATGATAAATAAATATGCAAGGATGGTGGAAACAATAATGGATGATATTTTTGGGTTTTGTATTGTGAATGCAAGATGTAAAAGTGTTTTTGTATTTTCGGATTTTTAAATGGCATAAAATGGAAAATGGATAAAAGTTGTTGGAAAGGTGTTTCTTATGATTAAAAATGGACCGGGGTTCATGGTTTCACAAATGCACTCTCTCTTTAATAAAGTGGTAGATAATGGAACACTAGAATTGACATATGAGATTGCAACATAAAGGTTTCATGACAAGTTCCTAATTATATGTGCATCATGTCCTAACATAGAGATCTTTTGTTTATTAATCTCTCTTATACTCCACCAAGATGTGAACTAAATCTTAGCACCTCGGATTAAGATAAAACAGAGTATAGCTTTAAGTTCTATGACATGAAGTTAAAATAAGAACATGCTAGATCTAGTCATGGATAAGTGGCAAGGTCACACCCACATCTCCGGTAGCAAGGTATTTTTCTTTATCCCTAGTGAGGGAACAAAGTAAGGTAAAACACCCAAGTGGATCGTGGAACTTCTGTCACTTTCACCGCACTAGCCACCCCCCGTTACTCCATCTAATGCATAGGTTCCCCCTCACACGCTCTCATACACATGTTTGATCAAAACAAGTAAACAAGAACGGGGTACATAATATGCATCTACTTTCATAACTGAAACAAAACTATTGTAATCTCAAACATATATTAACTCATAAAAAGATGCACCACAAATGTATTACATAGATGACCGTAATCATGTTCAGCAGCTCATACGGTGCTAATTAGTGAAGCTCAAAGAGAGGAGAGATACATAAGTTACTTCCACAAACCCATAGTCCAGGGGTGGACTACTCCTTCTTCATCATGGAGACGGTGGAGAAGTCGTTGGAGAAGATGGAGACCACGCCGACAGCGCCCCGCCGGAGTTTTCCCCCTCCAATCTGCAACTTCAGGTCTCTGTTTTGTGGTTTCTGTGTTTCGGCGACGCTCCCCAAAGGCGTCGGCGACTATTTTTATAGTCGTTTTTAGGTCAAGACGAGGCTCGGGAAAAAAGATCGACGGCATCGGAGGCTCGAGGCCCAGGATAGTGGGCCCCACGCAGCCAAGGAATCTGGCCGCGTGGGCCCACCTATCTTGGCCCTCGGGTCTCCGCTTGTTCGCTTCCTTCGCTCCTACGCTTCGTTCCTTCCAAAAACTGATGCTCGTAAATTTCCAGGTCATTCAGACGTCGTTTGGGTCCCTGAAACATCAAAATATAGAAAATAGGGTTTTCTGCCAGTGAAGGGTTAATTTCAGAAAAATAGGAAAACTGTGAAATATTCCCAAAATCAATATAAAACAATGATATAACCCTTATATGATGCAAATATGATTGAAATATAAGTAATACAATGCAAAGTTCATGTATGCATTTTACATGCATCAACATCCCCAAGCTTAACCTATACTCGTCCTCGAATATAAATGTGATAAAACTAACATGGACTTTGCTTTTTAATACTATCAATGGATATCAAAGATGATTACTATTGCTACATAGAGTCAAATGATTCATTCTTTAAAGGAATAGCAATATACAAGATAGATTATGAAGTGATATCAAATATTCAATGTAGGGATGCTCAATGATAGATCACAAAGTGTAACATAGAAGAAAGTACTATGGACCAAATGTATGCATAATGAAAAGTAAAAAACATCCTATAATGGTCATAGAGTACTCTTGTGATGTAGGGCTAGGCCCGATCTTCACGGATTTGGGGAGGGGGGAACGGGGATGAACACGAAGAACACGGAGGGTAGCGAGGGAGATTCGTGGGCAAAACACAAGGATAACTAGCAAATCCTGCTGAGAACTCCACCCAACAACAAACCCTCAAAAAGGTAGCCTTAGGATCGAAGAATCAAAGCCAAACTTACTCTTGTTGAAACCGATTGCTCTTACCGGCCGGTCCACCGATCCAATAGAATCACCGCAGTGAAAGATTGGTTTGCACTACTAGAGACACCGCAGTGAAAAAGTAGCAACAACAAGATCTACCTCAACGAGGCACCCTAGCTACGAGGGAGGAGGAGCATAGCTCACACAAGTCTCAGATTCAGTCTAACCTCAAATGGGGAAAGGGGAAAGCTATTTATAGTCTTAGTACAAAACGAGGCAGGAAGGTGGGGAACCGGCCTGGAAACCGACCTAGGCCGGCTTGGAGGCCGGCTGCGTCGGGTGGAGGGCCGGCCTGGAAACCGGCTGCGTCGGGTGGAGGGCCGGCCTGGAAACCGGCCTAGGCCGGCCTGGGGGCCGGCTGCGTCGGGTGGAGGTCCGGCCTGGGGGCCGGCCTAGGCCGGCCTGGAGGCCGGCTGGCTCGGGTGGGGGTCCGGCCTGGGGGCCGGCCCAGGCCGGCCTGGAGGCCGGCTGGCTCCGCCTTGAGCTTTTGTGCGGTGACCCAGCACACCACTGCATGTTGTAGTGCGCAAGTCGTTGACATAATACTCACAGAAGGACTTATCCGTGAATATTACATCCCTCAGAGTAGTACAACAGAAACATAGCAGGTCCAAGGTAACACTATAGGATTACAACAATATTCAATACAAAATCTTGAGAACCTCCTTTATACAAAAGCAAGTCTCATACAAATGAAATCCAGAAAAGATCCAATTCGTATCACTAAGCTGGAGATTAACTCTAGCTCTATTCCTAATCCACTACTACTATTGTCATAGCCCTAATCTATTCCATCTGGAACATGTTTATCCAGGGTTGTACTCCTCCTTCCAATAGATGTTGTCTCCTCCATGGGCAGTGTGGTCTTTAAGTATGCCATTGACACTGTTGTCATTGCCCCTCCATTGCCATGGTTGTCGTCATTCTTCCGTTGGTGAAGTAGCGGTCAACTCCTTCAAGCTCCACCAGGTCGACTTGATTCCTTGTGGAAGACCTCCTCAACATCGTGATAGATATCTAGCAACGCCCTTGATGGCTCCAAAAGTCTAAGCAGGGGGTCAAATAGGAAGGGGTGAGTAACAGCGTTACTCAGCAAGTTCAGAATATATAGATAAGGTGTTTCATGCACTAGCTTACTGCCAAAACCTCAGGTCTTTGGCATAGATGCAAGTTTTTGCAAACATTTCTTCAAAGGATAGATTTTATTCTGAAAACTATGTCCCAGCCTCCACCGGTCTTGTGAATCCAAATGGGACTCCATTCCGGCCTCGATCTCGTAGTTCCATACCGGGAACACGGTTGTGAAATCACAAATTTGTTGTTTGACTCTGCAGAGTTGCATCACTTTACCCAACAGTTGCCTGGCCTTATATATGCTCTCTTTACACTCCATGAGTGTTATAGCCAAGACTCAGGACATCCAGTCATGTGGAGCTTCTCCCAAATCAACACACATCCGCCCATTTGTGATGCGGTAGGGGAATCATGTTCCACGCATACCCAACACCCCTCCCAAGCTTCCCCACCAATTACCCCGTCGGGCAGGAAGAGCACGCGCTTCCACGCTGTTGGCCGCCGCAACGACCCAACCCGGTGTAGGCCTGCCGAGGATATGCGGATGAGAAAAGAAGCCTCTGACTGACCCCGCCCATACAAAGTCCGTTGGTTGATGCTTTTACTACGGCGAAAGGATCACTGGAACAGGGTTATTAGTTCCTAAGGATATATACCTTCCCATACGATGGAACACCGTACCTATTCATCTTACATTGTTCCACCGTCAACCAATAGTATATACCACATCATTCGAAAAATACTTTTTCTTTTTGATGCAATTGAAAGGAACGTATAGGTAACTTTGCAAGTACTTTGGTAAAAATACATCAAACGGTATGCAAGAATGAACTTGCCTATGATAAAGGTGGCAATTCATGTCCTTCGGGGTTCTAGGGTTTGCGGTAAACCCCGAGATCTGAAAATAGCAATGTAGTCCTGGTAAGGACTACTAGAAACACTGTCAAGATGCTATTATGCATAGATATGAGATGCATCGTAAAATCCCCAAAAATACCCAAGCTTGTAAGTTAGGCTTTGTTTTATTTGATACTTTGATAACTGAAGTGATTTTAGGGGTTAGGGATTAATTAGTGTTTATAATTTGTGGGTTGGTTAAATTACTTTGAATTGTTATGATATCTAGAATTAAGTGTTTACCACTTTTATTGATGTAAAGAATTTATTTTATTCAAGTAAATAATTTCTCTTTGCTAGAAAAACAAGTTTTGCAATTTTAAGTTATCAATTTTAATGCCTTTAAGAAAACATTCAATTAACATCATGAAGTAGGTATTATTTAAGTTTTATTTACTTTTAAATATTATCAACACAAGAGTGAATGAATTTTAAATGAATTCTTCTTTGTGTGTTTTACCTAGGATGAGTTACAGGACAGTCATTTATAGTATGCAATAAAGTTCAAAATATATGCTTTGAGCTTATTACTCAAATTGTTTTTCTTTTTAGAAAAATAATTGTTTTTGGAACTAGTTCAATTCATTTCCACTTAAGGATCCTTGAATTTTTAAAGATAATTCAATTCATGTCCACTTAAAGATTTTTGAATTATTCACCTAAGAAAATATTTTCAAAACTTAATTTTGGAATTAATTCAAATTATATCCACTTAAGGATCTTTGAATTTTTCACTCAAGAAAACCTTTTCAATAAATGAAATAAAAATTATTTTTGAAATCCTTATAAAATTTTGAGTTGAAAACATATTTTTAACTTATTTTTAGCTGATTTTGTTCCTTTGGTTTGAGAATTAAAATTTATTTTAATTTGGTTAATTTTATTTGGTGGATTACCAAAATGCCCCTGGGCCTAATGGGTTGGACCCAACCCATTAACCTTGGGGTCAAGGTCTGGCTTGGTCAACTGACCGGTCCACTCTCTCCTCTCTCACCAGCTCTCTTTCTCTCTCGATCCCCTTCTGCTCTCTTCACCGTGCGAGTCGCCGTCACCCACGGCTCCGGCCACTGCCGGCCGGCTCCGGCGCCGCTGCTCCCTGGCTCATCTCCGCCCAGTTATTCTCCGCCGTTTCCCCGCTGCCGTGGTGCCGATTCGTCATCAAGCGCCTCCAATCGAGCTCACTCGCGGAACCCTAACCCTAGCCGAAGTGGCTTGGGTCGCCGGTGCGATACCGCGCCGCCGTGCCTCCTGCTTCTTCTCCTCGAGCCACAGTTCGACTCCTACTCAACCTCCCCTTCACCTCGACGTCGGTCGGGACGGCTCCTCGACGGATGCAACCCCGACGTCGCCTCCTTGTTGCCTGCCCTCCGATCTAGTCGAGCCTCGGCTCGGCCACGCCTCCATGGATCCTCTCTTCACTCTTTGCTCACTGGTGGTGTTGGTGGGGATGCGCTTCTCCCCTGGTCCTCCTCCATGACCACACGGGCACTGCCCCGTCGTCATGGCGTTACGACCTTGGGCGCACGGTACGTCTACCTCCTCTTCCTCCTTTCTGCTCTTTTGCTTCCCTCTAAAACTCTCTCTGATCTAGCCTAATAGCTATGCTGCACATGATATCCTCACCGACACTTAGCAAAATTCATGCTTAACTGTGCACTGCCTAAAGATTTTTAGGTGATTTAGTGTGTAAATGAGCTTGGTAAATCACTTTCCTTCTAGAGAAGCTTTAGAGAATTATAGATAGAATTAAAATGATTTTAGGAATTTCTGTGGTGATTTGTGGTTCCTGGATATGAACTACTTGCTATACAGCAACATGTACCTGATTATTGCATAAACTTGTGCTATAGTAATTTGTAGATATATCTCAGGATAGATCTGGTTGTGAAAACTAATAAGAACAGATACATTATAAACTTGTATTTGCTTTTCTTGGGTGTTTTAGTTCCTGGTTGCTGCTAGTAAGCAACATATTATATGCATACATGATCTTGCCATGTAGTGCCTATGTATTTAATATCTTGCATGATTGCATGATCAGATCATGCTTTGCATCAGTGGTAACTTGAATATCTTTTCATATACTGCTCATACTTGGATTTAGTGACTGGAATATTAATTTGCTTGCCAAATCATGTGCATACATGATCTGGTGGTGTTTTTGGTGTAAAAGTGTGGATATCCAGCCTTTCTATGGCTAGATGGATATAAATTGATAAGAACAGATCTGCTGTGCTTAATTTCTTAGCCATGCCAAAGATGCAAAGGCTGAGGCAAATATTTTGATAAGAACAGATATTAGTGTGTGGCTTTTAGTTTCTCAGTGATGATTTAGCATAGCAACTCTATGCAGTTCTGAGGGATCTTTCTTCTATTCCAGTAAACTGATAAGAACAGGTCTACTGCCCCTCTCCTCTCTTTCCCTCTCATCTAAATGCTCTAGATATTAGTAACCTGCTGTTGGAGAGAAGCTTGGTCTTCTGGAAATTGATGATAACCTGCGTCTTGTGGCTAGCCTGCTCCTCCTCGCTGCTTGACCTATTTCCTAATGGCTCTAAAGATTGGGTATGATTTAGTGGTGTTCTTGGTGTTCTGGAGATGCTATGGCTGATATGGAAGATGTTTTGATCTCACAGAAACAATAGTGATATTGTAGATGATTTTGGCTGCTGTGTAATACTTGGATATGGTTGTGTTTGCTTATCAAGTTTGCTGGTTTGGCTGGCCTCTCTATTTATAGAGTTTGGGATTGATTCTGGTGGTGACACCAGGATAACTTGCATGTGTTGAGTATGCTGCTGGGCTGTGGCCCTGTTCTTATCTTGATGACTTATTTTATCTGTTTTTGGAAGATATTTCATCTCCTTAGTCTTATCCTGGCTCTAGCCGGCTGCTGGAGTTCATTCTGGTTATGAACTAACTCACATCCCTCTGTGGATATTTTCCAGTGGATTATCCTTCCACCTCACTTGATCTTATCAAGTTCTGCCGATTGTTGCTATGTAATATGGTTATGAATTGTTTGGAATCCCTCTGTTGCCTTAGGCTGAGGTAAACTTGATGGATTTGGGTTGCTTTGCTGTTGGGCTAAGTTTTGATTGGGCTGAGAAATGATTTGTAACAGTGGGCTCAGGATTTTTGGATTCATTTACCAATCAATGGTAAATGTGATACCATATTTATTTTGAGGGCTTTTAAATTGAATTTGGCATCCAATTGGAGATTGCAAAGCTGCCAGTTGCCTAGATTTGAATTTGAAGTATTGATCATGCTCAACCAGTGCCTTGCTGCCTTTGTATGCTTATTGGAAATTTGATTACATGCTGGTTATAGCCTTTGCCCCATTTGGTTGCCTTCTCAGATTCAGAGCATGATCAGAAGTGAGGTTGCCTAGGTTTATTTTCTGTGATCTCCAACTTTGGTTTCTAATTAGCTAACTCAAGATAATTTTGAGCTATGCTTATGCCATCTTCGAAAATAAACAGCCAGCACAAGTGTTTGGCAACATTTCTATTACTAACCACTTTATTTAGTTTGTTGCCCTTTTTGTCTAATTTTTGCAGGTTTAAGAGATGATCCTAGAGAAGAATAGAGTGAAGAATTAGTTAGGATTTTTATTTCATCTTTTTGTAATTTATTTCTGTTGTAAAGTTATTGTAATGTGATTTTGAATATTTACTTAATTTTGGTGGAAAAATGCCACTTGTAAAGACACTTATAAGAATGGACTATGGTTTGAATTTGAATTATGTGTATATTGATATGCTATATATTATGAAACCTATTTTGTAATATTTGAGGTGGAATTTAATTTTGCTTAAGGTGTGAATTCATTTTCAATTAATTGAAATGTATTAGGTAAGAATGGGATAAGATGATGACTTGTAATTTTCATTGGATTTTATTTTGGATGTTTTTAAATATCCAAAAAAATGTATATAAAGAACTTATTTGTTTATTTTTTATTTGGAAATTAAATTGCTTTTATGCATACAAAAGAGATTTGTTAACAAGGTAGCTAATCTTGTTATCAAACTACTTCTATATAACACAAAGCCTTTCAATTTCACCCAAGTTTAACTAGAGAAGTTGTTAAGAACAACTTTTGGTTTTTCTTTCTTTCTTGTTTGTTTTGAGTTGCAGGAGTGAAGAATAAGAAGATAGGAAAGAATAAGATGATTGAAAGATCAAGAATGATTGTTGATTAAAGATGCTTGAATTCATGTATGATGATAATGAGTGATTGATATATTGAGATGATGAATGTGATAGGATGATCTTCTGAATGTTGTTTTTGTGTCAACTATTGAATTGGAATGTCAATATTGTCATTTTATTGTATTGTGCTAAAAGTGTCGAGAATTAGGGAAGGTCATGTTTGATTTGCTAGTACCTCGACAATCGACTAATTTGACCAATTAGTCTGTCAAGCAAAAACTAATTTCTTATTATTTTGATTTCAATTTAATTTGGTATAAAGGTCATCTCGAAGTTTAATGCACTTGACAGGATGATCTAAACCCTAACTCATCGAGTCGAGCAAAACATCGATCACTTTATCTCTTTTATTTTAAAAGCGCGAAAATTTTCCGCATTTTCAGATGCATACTATGCGAATGCACAAATTCTATTTCTATCCTTTCTACTCTCTAAACTACGGGATATTACATTTTGCCTCCTTCTTCCTCTTCTTGCCCATCTTCTCGGATTTCCTCTTGGCCATCTTCTTGACTCCATTGTGGGTCATCTTTCGGGTGGATCCTGAGCATACACAAGGTACCGGCATGAGGTTGCAAGCAATTCAAAGGGAGGTCGAGATCACACATCGAGAGGAGCGAGGTCACCTTTTCATGGAGAGCTTTGACTCTTGATCTTGTCATTGGGCCAGTCGGCATGGTGTCCATGGTGTTGTCCACATGTGGGGCTACATCATCTCCCCCCCCCCCCCTCGGAAAGAGTCGTCTTCGACTCGTCATCCTCTTGAACGCTTGCATCTTCGTGGAAGGGAGATAGGTCGGCGACGTTGAACGTGTCATGCACCAAGTACTTGGATGTTGGGATATCGATCTTGTAGGCGTTGTCGTTGATGCGCTTGAGCACTTTGAAAGGCCTGTCACCGCGAGGAGCAAGCTTGGATTTTCTTTCATCTGGAAAACGGTCCTTGCGGAGGTGTAGCCACACAAGATCCCCTTCTTCGAATATCATGGGCTTCTTCAACTTGTTGATCTTGTTAGCTTGGCGCTTGGTGTGCTCCTCTAGAGTTGCTCGAGTTGACTCATGTAATGACTTCATGTAGTCGGCTCTCTTGTCGACGTCCATGTCAGTGCGCTCGTGTAGAGGGAGTGGGAGGATGTCTAGGGCGGTGTTGGGGTTGAACCCATAGACAACCTCAAACGGGCTTCGCTTGGTCGCCCGGTGGGAGGCACGGTTGTAGGCGAACTCGGCGTGCGGTATGCATTCCTCCCAACCCTTGATGTTTGGCTTGATTAATGCGCGAAGGAGAGTTGATAAGCTTCGATTCACCACCTCGGTTTGGCCGTCGGTTTGTGGGTGGTAAGCGGTGGAGAAGAGGAGCTTGACTCCTAGCTTTGCCATCAATGCCTTCCAAAAGTAGCTTGTGAACTTGACATCGCGGTCCGAAACAATGGTCTTCGGCACTCCATGTAGACGAACGATTTCCCTAAAGAACAAAGTTGCAATGTGTGAAGCATCGTTGGTCTTATTGCAAGGAATAAAGTGTGCCATTTTAGAGAAGCGATCGACAACAACAAATATTGAATCTTTGCCATTCTTTGTGCGAGGTAATCCTAAGACGAAATCCATGCTAATGTCGGACCAAGGTGTGTGTGGTATTGGTAAAGGCATATAAAGACCATGAGAGTTCAACGTGGACTTAGCTTTGAGGCAAGTTGGGCAACGGCGCACCAAGCGCTCCACATCACGCGTCATCCGTGGCCAAAAGTAGTGTGTAGATAGCATGGCGAGTGTCTTGTCACGTCCAAAGTGTCCCATGAGGCCCCCACTATGTGATTCCTGTAAAAGCAACAAACGGAGCGAGGACTCGGGAATGCATAGTTTGTTAGCCTTAAACAAGAAACCCTTGTGCAAGTAGAAATCATCGCATCCTTTGTCAATTGTGCACTTTGTAAAGATAGGACCAAAGAAAGGATCGGAAGCATAGAGTTCTTTAAGGTCATCAAGACCCAAAACATTGATTTCAAGTTGGGTGAGTAAGATCATCTTGCGGGAAAGAGCATCCGCAACGATATTGTCCTTGCCTTTTTTGTACCTCACCACATAGGGAAAAGACTCGATGAATTCAACCCATTTAGCATGTCTTTTGTTCAAATTGGCTTGGGTTTTCAAATATTTCAAAGATTCATGATCGGAATGGATAACAAACTCTTTGGGCCAAAGGTAGTGTTGCCACACTTCCAAAACACGGACTAAGGCATAGAGTTCCTTGTCGTAGATTGGGTAGTTTAGGCGAGCACCATCAAGTTTTTCGCTATAATAGGCAACGGGACGGCCACATTGCATGAGGACGCCACCGATGCCAAGGCCACTAGCGTCACACTCAAGTTCGAAAGTTTTGGAGAAATCCGGCAAAGCAAGTAAAGGAGCTTCGGTCAATCTCTTCTTGAGTTCATTGAAAGCCGATTCTTGAGCATTGCCCCAAATGAAGGGTACATTCTTTTTGGTAAGCTCATTCAAGGGGCAAGCAATTGTGCTAAAGTCTTTCACAAAGCGACGGTAAAACCCAAACAAACCAAGAGCGCTACGAAGTTGAGCAAGGTTAGTTGGCGGTGGCCAATTTGTGATTGCCTCAATCTTAGAAGTGTCAACTTCAATTCCTTTTGAAGAGACTACATAACCCAAAAACACAAGCTTGTCGGTGCAAAAGGTGCATTTCTTGAGGTTGGCAAAAAGGGAAACATTACGAAGGGCCAACAAAACTTGCTTCACATGGTCGACATGTTCATGCAAGGATTTGCTATACACAAGGATATCATCAAAGTAGACAACCACAAGCTTGCCAATGAAAGTGCGCAAGACGTGATTCATAAGACGCATAAATGTTGAAGGAGCATTGGAAAGACCAAAGGGCATGACAAGCCACTCGTAAAGACCAAGTTTTGTTTTAAATGCGGTTTTCCATTCATCTCCTTCATGCATACGGATTTGGTGATAGCCACTTTTCAAATCAATTTTGGAGAAGATAGTGGCACCACTAAGCTCATCTAGCATGTCATCAAGTCGTGGGATAGGATGTCGATACCTCACCGTGATATTGTTGATGGGACGGCAATCCATGCACATTCGGAGTGTGTCGTCTTGCTTGGGGACGAGGATGACCGGAACGGCGCACGGACTCAAGCTTTCACGAACATGTCCCTTGGCGAGGAGTTCTTGAATTTGGCGCTCGATCTCCTTTGTCTCCTCGGGGTTGGTGCGGTATGGCGCTCTATTGGGTAGAGGGGCGCCGGGAATGAGATCGATGCGATGTTCGATTCCACGTAGGGGAGGAAGTCCTTGAGGTAGCTCATCCGGAAAGACATCTTTGAATTCCTGCAAGATAGACAACATAGACGGAGGAACTTGGGTTAAGTCGTTAGTGTCTTTGCCATCTCCTTTGCACAAGAGCACGAAGTGGAAAGTGGATGGGTTTGCTCTCACTTCCCTCATCTCACTTTTGGTGGCTAACAAGACTACGCTGGGACTCACTCTTTTCCCTTTCTCACTCACATTTGGCTTGTGGCTCTCACTCACGTGAATGTGGTTCGCTTGTGGAGGAGGTATGTCGTGGTGTTGACCTTGACCAATCTCGCTTGGACCTTTGCTTCGTACGGTGGAACGATGTGAAGACCTTGAGCTTGATCGCGAAGAGTGCTGGTCTCGTCTCTCGAGAAGCTCCTCGAGACGAATGGAACGCGCCTTGTTCTCACGTTGGTCGTCTTGTATTTGAGCGAAGCGCTCGGCGTTTTCACGTTGTGCGGCGTGATGGCGCTCCTCGTAGCGGCGTAAGTTGTCGTCGATGTACCTCCTCAGGGCCTCCGCTTGTTTGCCGAAGTCGGCGTCTTGTTCTTCCCTAGCCATGATAAGAAAACACAAGTGATATGTGGAATATTGGTGGCTAAAAACCGCTCTTACCTTTGGTTGATAGTATTGGACAAGTGGACTCGCCTTCCGAGACAACGGTGACACAAGAGTAAGAGTGTTTGATTAGCAATCCAAAAGCGACTCACACACACACTTATGAGGAGCTTAGGTAAGGCAAAGTGGCAAGAAATCGAAACGAAACAAACGAAAAGGCTATTGCAGTAAGTGGAAGATAACCACAAAGATCAAGAACAAAAGAGACTAACCACACAATCCGAGAAACAAAGGAGACTCACACGTGGAGACAAACGTGGATGGTGCGACTATAGGGAGGAGCAACTTGGACCTAACGAAGACTATGCTCGTGCCGCACCACCTCTCGAAGGACAACTAGCTCAAGTGTATGGGAAAGAGCACCCGATTTGCACAAGTGTACCCATTTCTCTATTGGTTATTGGAGCTTGAGGATGACTAGGATCACGGCTCGGTTTTTTTTTTTTTTTTGAATCTTTTCTATTTCTCTTTTTGCTTTATGCTTTTGCCCGAGCCGAGTCCGCTACAACTAGATTATGATATGGTCACTTGGTGTCACACGAGTGCAATGCTCACACTATGAAGAGCTAGCTCCTAGGAAAAAGTTTCGCGAAATGGAAGGAGATGTGTCGGAAGCTATACCTTTGATGCCGTCGAGGTAGCGATGAGGCGACATGAAGATGAACTCGGTGAATAGTCGTGCGGCGGTAGCACCGGCCGAACGGGCGGTAAGACCGATTGCGGGCGGTAGTAACGGCCGTTCGGACGGTAGTACCGCCGGCGACGAATTGCGCGGCACGGTTGGGCTTGGAGCGGAAAAGGCCTCCGGAAAACACCAACGGAAAGTGGGGAAAAGGTCTTAAGCACGAGATCCGTGGATCAAAACCACAAATCGCTCACCAAATCGAAAGATCGAACGAAATCCATATGGGCTATTTTTTTTTGAATTTTCGAAATTGGTATGGGAAAGAAAAATTTTGGTGGAGAAATGGCTAATAAAAGGTGGAAACACGATCCAAATCCGTGGAAACCCTTGCTCTTGATACCAAATGATGTAGGGCTAGGCCCGATCTTCACGGATTTGAGGGGGAAACGGGGATGAACACGAAGAACACGGAGGGTAGCGAGGGAGATTCGTGGGCAAAACACAAGGATAACTAGCAAATCCTGCTGAGAACTCCACCCAACAACAAACCCTCAAAAAGGTAGCCTTTGGATCGAAGAATCAAAGCCAAACTTACTCTTGTTGAAACCGATTGCTCTTACCGGCCGGTCCACCGATCCAATAGAATCACCGCAGTGAAAGATTGGTTTGCACTACTAGAGACACCGCAGTGAAAGAGTAGCAACAACAAGATCTACCTCAACGAGGCACCCTAGCTACGAGGGAGGAGGAGCATAGCTCACACAAGTCTCAGATTCAGTCTAACCTCAAATGGGGAAAGGGGAAAGCTATTTATAGTCTTAGTACAAAACGAGGCAGGAAGGTGGGGAACCGGCCTGGAAACCGGCCTAGGCCGGCCTGGAGGCCGGCTGCGTCGGGTGGAGGGCCGGCCTGGAAACCGGCCTAGGCCGGCCTGGGGGCCGGCTGCGTCGGGTGGAGGTCCGGCCTGGGGGCCGGCTGGCTCGGGTGGGGGTCCGGCCTGGGGGCCGGCCCAGGCCGGCCTGGAGGCCGGCTGGCTCCGCCTTGAGCTTTTGCCTCCTTCTTCCTCTTCTTGCCCATCTTCTTGGATTTCCTCTTGGCCATCTTCTTGACTCCATTGTGGGTCATCTTCCGGGTGGATCCTGAGTATACACAAGGTACCGGCATGAGGTAGCAAGCAATTCAAAGGGAGGTCGAGATCACACATCGAGAGGAGCGAGGTCACCTTTTCATGGAGAGCTTTGACTCTTGATCTTGTCATTGGGCCAATCGGCATGGTGTCCATGGTGTTGTCCACATGTGGGGCTACATCATCTTGTAAATCTGAATATAAAAGGTGCACACATTGGAAAGATATATAAATGAGTAGAGGTAAAACATGGATAAGTTTCATCTAACTTCCAAATGCTTCTACTTAAGTTAATGTTTGCAATGTGGTATTCATTGGTGTCAAGCTCTCATTACCCCTATCATAACATCGTGAATGGTTAAAGTTTAAAGTGAAAGCAAATATGAGTAGTGTGCTTGACAAAGTATGGGTTGAATGCCTCATGCCCCGTGAATACGAGTACCTACACCACAGTGTTACTCAACTCGGGCCACAAAGCAAGTTCAAGTTAAGATCATTGTAAGTAATATAATAGCGTCATCAAAAGCGTCAACTGGGGTACCTCTTGTCCCAGGACATGGAACAAGCCCATGTCAAAATTACAAGACAAACAAACAAAATGAAGGTATAGCTTTTTATTGTGAGGTGCATCACTGAAGGTTCACCATAGCATGTAAGTAAATTTCCACCATGAATGATGCATGGCTTAGATTAGCGGCCCAGGCGTCTCTCTAGCCATTTATACAAACTCCTCAAACTTACTAAGTTTCCGCATTTATTTGGCACCATGATAAGCATCCATAAACAAAAGTACATGATATCAACTAAATATAATTAAGAGCACGTTGAAAGCTTGCCATGTGACAGCACATATGAGCTAACTCCCAACCAAAACTCTTGTCAAGCTCACAACTTCATAATTTTAATCACAATGGTTCATGTTTATTAAGTGCAATAAAAGTAAGGTGTGCATCAAGTTCGTGAGAGCTTTCTAACCAACTTTTCCCATAACAATCAATAACATAAGCATTTTAATTCAGAAGTATAGATAATACAAAATAACATGATAAACATACTCGAAATAGCATAAAGCTAATAGGTAGATATGGTGGACTCACTGGAAAAACTTTGGTTGAAGGTGTTGGAAAACAAGTTTTTACTTGTTGGAAATTTTTGGGCTAGCAAGAGGGAGAAAGTTGACCGTCTAAATGCATGCATAAGTATCCATAGAACTAACCAATCCATGTTAAACAAATTAAAGTAATATTCAGCATCAAAACATGAATATAAGATAGCTCTTGATAAAACACTTGCAAATTAATACTCATTAAAAAGCTCATGAATCATGCAACTATATGTATCTTTTTGAATCAACTCAAACATCCCTTTCCCAATCTTTTTAATAGCATCCAAATTAATTCAATCCAAATTTACAGTAGCTCTCTCATGTATAAATGATAGTGGTGGTCTTAAGACAAACAAAAATCAAACCGAAATAAAAAGTAAATAAAAGACGCTCCAAGTTTATGCGATAAAGTGCATTGATCGAAAAACAGAAGTTAGACGTGTGCAAACCGAGAGTGTGTTGGTCCAGTGGGGTTGTCTTCACATCACCAAGCTTATGGTCTTCACCATCCTTGGATAGCTCTTGGTGCATCTCCTCTAATCCCTGTAAAAAAACTTCAAAACACCGTTTCTCCCATTTTTTTCTGTGGGGTGACATTAATAGTGATAGACAAATGAATTGCTTTCTGCATAAAATCCTTAAACAAAAATTCATATGAATGTCCAGAAATTATATAATGTTGTATGCCTACTTATAAACTCAATTGGATCAAAAAGATTCAAGTTAAAAGTTCAAAGAATGCATCAAACAAAATGGGACAGAATCTGTCCAGAAAAACAGCAGCAGAAAAACACATTTTTCTACCCTACTTAAATATGTCTAAAAAATCTGAAAAAATTCATGCTTACAGAGGATGAAAAGTTGCAGCTACAGTTCAAATATAAGCTCATTCGGAGTTACAGAATAGGAATGAAAAATCATACCGTGCACAGATTCGTGCTGGAATAAAATCTCCGAATGCAAAAAGCAACTTTTTCAAACCAAAATAGGTAAAACTTGGCACTTTATTAAAAATTCCAGAAACAAAACTAAAAACTAAGTCTCTTGTTACAGCAAGAGGACACAAAGAAAATCAAAAATAAAAACAACCGGGTTGCCTCCCGTAAAGCGCTTTCTTTATAGCCATGTAGCTAGGCTTCTTACTTGATATTTATTGTGGACGAAGCTCATGAGGGAGCTTGAACTTTGATGTGTCCCTCTTCCTTGGGAAGTGTTCCATGCACTTCTTGTGTGGAAACTGAAACTTCACATTACCTTCTTTTGAATCAATGATAGCACTTATGGTACGAAGAAAAGGTCTTTCAAGAATAATTGGACTAGAGGTTTTATTCCCCATATCCATGATTAGAAAGTCAACAGGTACAAATGTCATATGCAACTCTACCATAACATCACTTACTTTTTCTAAAGCATGTTTAATGGAATCATCACTAAGTGCAAGTTCAATAGAGCATTTTCAAGATTCTTTAATTCAAGAACTTCATATAAATCTTTAGATAAAAAGACACTAGATCCTAGATCTAATATAGCATGGTGTGTCTCTTTTCCAATGGTTAGTAGTACTTTGGGAATCCATATATCCCCAAGCTTAGGTGGTATCATAGCTTCTTGGTTGTACCTAGCAATCTTTTCTTTTAAAACATGATTAGCCATATAAGAACCAAAACCTGCTTGGTTAACATTAATGGAAGGATCACTTGCAAATTTTTGTAAGATACATATTAATTCATGCAAGCTACAATTCTCTAAGTCAAGTAATGGTTCGTTGACTTCACTAAGCATTTTAACTTTCTCAACTTTTCTTTCTAACTCAATTAACAGAAGAGATTCATCATATTCAGTTTCATTAAATTATTCTTTTAAACCAACAAGTTGAGACATAAATGGCAACAAATATTCAGGATAGTTCAATAATTCATTAAGAGTTTCCTCCAAAGTAAGAGGAACATTTTCAGCAATATTAATAGAATTCATTCCAACCACAGGTGGTGCTTGTGGTTTCCCTGCAGACATACTCAATAAAGTGGCTTGGTTATCAGCTAGTTTTGAAAGGGCTTTGTCTAGTCCTGCAGCTTGGAGTTGTAAGCCTTTAATATCCGAACTAGTAGATGCAACAGACTTATTCAACTCTTGTATCATGGTATTATGACTAGCAACTTGTTCCATAAGAATTTTATTAGCCTCAAAATTATCATTACTTGGTGGCATAGGCTTCCATTTATTATCACTAGTATTAGGATATGGAACAAAAGGATGGTTGTTGGGAACATATGGGGTTTTATTATAAGAATTATAATTGTTGTTACCATATCCATTATTACCATAGTTCCTAATGAAGTTGACATCAACATTTTCAGGATCATTACCAACTAGTTCTTGCAAAGGGACATTTTCAATATTTTGTTTATTAATGAAAGCAAGAATAGTGTCCATTTTAGATGATAAATCATTTGTTTTTTCTATGGAGTTTACTTTCTTAGATGGATTAGGTGCTCTTTCAGTATTCCATTGACTATAGTTTTGCAAAATACTTTCTAAGATGTTCTTAGCTTCTACTATAGTTTTCCCCATAAAAGCCCCTGCAGCAGCGGAATCAAGAATATTTCTAGACATGTAATTTAGACCATTGTAAAAAGAGTGTAATATGGTCCATTTGTTGACCCCATGTGATGGACAAGTTCTAAGCATAAGTTTTATCATATCCCAATCCATGGCAACATGTTCATTTTCATTTTGCCTAAAAGAAAGAATATTGTTTCTATTTTGCAAATTTTTAACAGGAGGATAATATTCTTAATGAAAGCTTCTTTCAAATCATCCCAAGAATTAATACTATCAGTAGGTAGTGAATGCAACCACTCTTTAGCTTTTCCTCTAAGTGAGAATGGAAATAACTTCAGTTTTAGAATATCACTTTCCACTTTTTTAAAATTTTGCATGTCACATATTTCAACAAAATCATGAAGAAAGCAAAAGAAATTAAGGAATTTTACGAAAACTAACAACAATATCCCACAAGAATAGCATCAAACCATAACCTAACAACCCAAAGGTTTTTCTTAGACACCTCACCGCACCAAGGACAACCAATACTATATATGCAACCAGAAATTAACTGAAACCAAAACAACCAACTTCTTGACATCCCAGGCTACCAAGCGACAACTTTTCTTTTGTTGCATTTGCCAGTCAGTCGACTAAAACGTCTTCATCTTTTCGGATCTTTCACATTTTTAATTATGAGCATATCACCCCGTACCCTCGATTCTCCGTGTGATGCAAGCACAACACGTTGCGAATGATCGGCTCCTTCCAACATGTTCTTTTTTTCCTCCTCTTTCTGCAAATGTGACCAATACCAAAGAAAAGCACAATTGTAATATATCAACTCGACATGAGAATATATGATTTTTTTTCTATCAAAACATGGACGGTTGCGAGTCTTCCATATGGCCTAACAAAAAATAGCAACCCCCACAATGTGAATATTAGTACCTATCATAAAAAGCTCATAAATCCACCAAAAGTTTTGAGTGAATCATGTAGGTCCAGTGTATGAAATAATAGTAGAGTTTATGGTGTTCAACATATAAATTGCAGCTGGACCTTCAAAGAAAAGGTGCGTAACATATTCACCTACTAGACAAAGTCTCAAGAGAAGTTTCTAATCCATTTTCCTTTTTCATGTTGCATTTTGGCAATGACATTGTGCCATATTAACTAGAGCCATACAATTATTTTGAAAGGAGACTTTGCCTTCTAGAGATGTTTAAAGTACCTATCTATCCCAGTCGAGGAGAGTTTGTTATACAAGGATTTTGCAGTGAACTTCCAGACTTACAACCGACAAGAGTTCCTTGAGATCAATCAATGATTTAATTTTCTGATTACTCTAAGGATGTAGCTCAAGCTCCTTCACTGCCTCTGCTTGCTTCCAAGTGGCCCACACCCTTCATCACACCGGTAGTAAAAAAATTATATACAAGATAATCATGGTAACGGTAGATCTACAAGCAATTACAGTATCAAAATTTTACCTATTTTAATGTTGAGCCATCAAGTGCAAGTTAAAAAGGAAACATGCTGGCATGGAAAGTCATCCACTAAACACATGCACTACCGCACTACAATCTTTCCACGTTGCATTGTTGCCAAACACTTCTCCACATCATAAAATAATCCAACCATGCCAGTGGAAAAGCAAGTTGAAATGAAGATTGTTGCTATTATGATCTACAACGAACTAAGTAAACATCAAAATAGACTCTATTCATCTCAATGTTCTGGAGACAAATCTGCAATTCCCCACCCTATCTCCAACTGAAAGGACACAATCAACTTGACGATCGTGGACGGGCATTTAAACGTGACGAGCCAAGCAACACACACTCCATACTAAATGCTATGATAAGGCAAATAACCGTGCAGGAAAGAATAAGTGTGCTGTAACATCCCAAAAGTAATCCCCTTTTAATTTCATGTTTGTTTCCAATTATTGCATCATCATGACATCATGTTGAGTGTTGCATTTTGGTTTTGCAAAAAATAAAGAAAAAAAAATAAAAATAAATTGTTGTCTCATGTGTTATCACATGCAACACTTGTTTTTAAAATTGCTTTTCAAATATTAAAAACCAAAATTATTT
The DNA here is from genome assembly GCA_012064385.1 of Puccinellia tenuiflora. NCBI lineage: Eukaryota > Viridiplantae > Streptophyta > Magnoliopsida > Poales > Poaceae > Puccinellia > Puccinellia tenuiflora. The sequence goes on along the minus strand of QRDG01000759.1, from coordinate 20,711 downwards.
TGGACAAGCAAATTAAAATGGTTTTTGAATTGGCAAAATAATAAAATGTTTTGAGGAAAAACAAAACCCTTGTTTTATTTTTTTTCTCTTTTTCTTTCTCTCTTCATTTTACTGGAAAAAGAGAAAAACAGAAAACAGGAAAAACTAGAGTTGGGCCGAGCCCAGCCTCCCTTCCTCTTCTCTCCTCTCTTCCTCACCCCCGCACCAGCCCACCTGCAGCCCACTTAGCCGGCCCAACACTCCGGCCTTTCACCTTTTTCTTCCACCTCCGCACCTCCCCTCACGTGCACGACGCCATCGACCCCCCGACGCCTTTTCCGTCGCCACCTCGCCACCGGCGCACCTACTCCCCCTACCCCTTTTAAGCAGCCACCAGATGCGCCCTTCCCCAGCCCTAGCTCCACTCCTTCTCCCTCCTGATCCCGCCGCCACTTTCTTCCTCCACCTCTCTGCTTTTTCCTTCCTTACCGAGAGCACCCGAACCACCTCCACCATCGCTAGCCGGAGAAGCTGCCATGGGGTCTGCGCCGGGCTGATCGAGGAGGAGTACGTCGACGTCCTCGACGGACACGCGCTGGAGCTGGAGCCGGAGCGGATCAAGCACGCCAGGGTCTTCTTCCACGACGTCCTCTTCATCCCGGCCATCGTCTACCCCCGAGCCCATCGTCGTCCTGCCGTCCACCTCGTCGCCGATCTTCATCTCTCGGTGAGCTCCATCGCCGCCGTTGAAAGAACAACTATGCCCGAGATGCCGCCTAGAGGGGGGGTGAATAGGCGATTTAAACTTTTTCTAATTAGGGGCTTGATAATTGCGGAATAAAACTATGTGTTTAAATTAACAAGCCAACAACCTAATTACTAGGCTCACCTATGTGCACCAACAACTTATGCTAAGCAATACAAGCAACAAGGTGATAGCAAGATATAAACTTCAAGCACGAAGGCTATCACAATGTAAAGTGCATAAGTAAAAGCTCGGGTATAGAGATAACCGAGGCACGCGGAGACGAGGATGTATTCCCGAGTTCCTCCTTGTTAAGGGAGTACGTCTCGTTGGAGGGGTGTGAGCTCGCCACAAAAGGCCTACTCAAGATGCCACAAAGGCCTCACCCTATTCTCCGATGAACCTCACCCAAGGGATTGGTTCACCTTCCACTATCGGAATCCTTCGGGGCGGATTTCGGAGCCCTTTACAACTTCTCTTGGGGCACACACCCACAACTCAATTGGGGGCTCCCAAACTCGTGCCGAAGCTTCACAACTCGAAGTCTTCGCGGCACCTCCAACCGTCTAGGGTACACAATGCACCCAAGAGGTAACAAGCTCTTGGGAACACAATGCACCCAAGAGTAACAAGCTTTTCAACCTTCAACTTCACGTATCACCGTGGAGAGAGCAACCCGATGCAACTAATGCAAGAGGCAAGAACACACGAAGTGGTCAAGTCCTTCACTCTCAAATTCCAACCAAGCAACAAATGCTTTGGGGGAATAAGAGAGGAAGAACAAAGGGGATGAGCACAAAGCAACCCCAAATCTAGATCCACTAGGTTCCCCTCACTTAGAGGAGAATTTGATTGGTGGAATGGTAGATCTAGATCTCCTCTCTTGTTTCCCTAAAGATGGGCAAGAATCATTGGAGGGAAGTGGAGGAATCAAGCTCTCAAAGATGTGCAACAATGGAGGAGAGAGAGAGCAAAAGGTTCACAAAAAAAGGGCATAGAACCGTTGGGGAAGAAAACCCATTTAAAAGGAGCCCTGGGAAAAAAAGGCCGTTGGAGGTCTCGGCAGCCGCTCAAAACCCGCAGCACCGGAAGTACCGCCAGGAGGGCCGGTACTTCCGGCCTGCTCTTCTTCCTTCAGCCAACGGTTCACTTCAGGCGCGCTCCATCCCGCATGACCGGAAGTACCGCTGAGGCGGCCGGTACTTCCGGTGCCACGGTAGTACCGGGGCTACTTCCGGTCAATCAACTGGGAGACTCCGAGACATCCAGTACCTGAAAAAATAAGCGGAAGTTCCTCCGGAAATTTCCACCGGAAGTAGGTAGCGGAAGTACCGCCAAGCTCACCGGTACTTCCGGTTCTACTTCCGGTCCAAATTTCGGGGGAACTCACGGTTCCAGTACCTGGGAAAAATAAGCGGAAGAGGGACCGGAACTGGGCACCGGAAGTGCCCAGCAGTAGTACTGGTCCAGGGACCGGTACTTCCGGCCAGCAGAGAAAACTGGCAAACCCTGAAACTGAATAACTTTTGCGTGGCAACTCCGAATCGAGTGAATCCAATTTTGTTGGAAAGAGGACGACAAGAGCTTACACTACAAAAAGTCAAAATATTGAAACAAGCCAAGGAGATTGTGCAAAGGGATGGAATGGTGAGACCTTTCCAAGCGGATGAACCGGCAAAATCTCCAACACCGAGAACGCACAAGACTCCGTTTTCTATGATCTTGGGCTTGTTTCGAAGATAATCACAAGCCCTACAAGATCATGCATATACACATCATAGTCTATCATGTGAGGAGGAAAACATAAGGAGAGAGTTTGACCTCTCGTAGAAGAGACAAACCGGTAAAACCTCCGATATCAAAAACGCAAGAAGATATTCATGAGATCCGTTTTTGATGAACTAGAGCTTGGTATGGAGATGAACACAAGCTCTAAATTCTCACATGGATAAAAGCCAAATAAGAACCAATAAAGATGATTGCATGGATGCAAAGGTTTGAGCTCTCCATGAACGATACGATCAAGATACTCGGTCGAGAGCCCCTCTTGATAGTACGGCTATCTATCCTATAACCCGGTCTCTCACTAAACATAATGAGACTGGTAAAATAGAAACCCTATCAAGATCATACCTTTGCCTTGCGCTTAAACCACTTGAGGTCGATGAAGACGATCTTCAACTCCTCAAGACGCACCACCTTTCTTCATTCCTTTCTTCATTGCGCTTCGCTTGGTGAAGATTCTCATGACGCTCCCCCATACACCAAGATGGGGGAAGCACTCTTCGGCATATCTTCACTTGGACGTGAGTGTCGATCAACCCGCACTAAGCCTTGATCAACACAAACCTTTTCTTTTCTTCCCTTGAGCTTGACTCCAACAAATGGAGATCAAGCAAAGCACCTTGACTCCAACACATGGAGACAAGCTAGCAAATGGACACCTACAAATATAGCTCAATGCAAATATTAGTCCATAGAGATTGTCATTAATTACCAAAACCATGCATGGGATCAACCATGCACTTTCAGCCGTTCCGGCCTTTCTCCGTTCCCCCTCTTGCTCTGGGAGACCGCTGTCGTGCGGCTCCACCGAAGATCGGCCATGGAAGCACGGGCTCGAGCTCCTGCTAGCCGAGGCCAAGCACACGCACGTGCACGCCACCTCCCGCACGTCCTGCATGTCCTCCGCACCACGCACGTAGATCACGCCGACAGTTCTTGGTCGATGCCGGTGATAATCCCCAAGAGCAAGGAATCACTGTAGCACAATTCGATAAGTATTTGAGTGTCGAACCCACGAGGAGATGAAGGTAAACTATCTATTCTCTAAAGCCCTATAACCCTCTTATATGGCCTTTTATGCAAAGCAATAAATTTGAGTATGAAAGGAACTAACTAATGGAAGCAAGTGATGTGGAGTAGGTTTATCTAGCAACAAGTTTCTAAGAGCAAGTTTTCTAATGCAAGTTTCTAAGAGCAGTAAGTAGCAAGGATCTCAAGTAGAAAATATCTCAAGGGAGCGAATGTTCTGGCAATTGTTATTTCATTCGTGTGGTTGTCACAATTAGTGAAGCACATGTTTTAGTCTTAATTGTTTCTTCTAGGGGGGAGCCATAAATAGTTGTAGCCAAGTAAATGAGCAAATTACACAACTCTTATGATGGATCTCATGGCCAATTAAATGTGCAGCACAAGAATTATTAAGACATAATTGTCCCACCATAGCCTTAAGTTCTAGGGTCCCCCATATATATATATATATATATATATATATATATATATATATATATATATATATATATATATATATATATATATATCCCCCAATAGAGTAACTTCATGATTCGATCTCGGGTTTACTTGTCCTCCCAAGTCTCCCTCACTCCATTACCTTACCGGTGATCACCTTACATGCATTCCCCAACATATGCGTGCACTCATACATTGTACATCAAGACAATCATAAAAGATAACAAAACTTGTATGCAACCAATCAACGAACTATTTCACTAATGCCATGAACAAATCACTTCTCAAACATAGATGGAGAGACACAATAGATCAAGGGAAAAGTATATTGCATCATACATCATGTTTGCCAAGAGGTTACAGTGGAGAGATGAGATGATCTTGCTGTAGAAGTTGATGATGAACACGCCGGAGGGGGGTGGAGCCCTCCGGAGGTGGATTCCGGCGGCGTTTCCCCCCTCCGATCTTCTTCGGCGGCAGCCTTCTGTCTCTCTGTTTCTGGTTTTGTGTTTCTCCGCCGCCTCCTCGCGAAACTCCTTGGGGGGCTCTTTATATAGGAGTTTTTAGGTCACGAGGAAGCTTCGGGAAGAAGGATCGATGCAAACGGAGCCACGAGGCCCAAAAGAGGTGGGCCCACGCGGCCAGGTACAGGGGCCGCGTGGGGCACCCTCTTTTGGCCCTCCGGCCTCCATTTGCTTGCTTCCTTCGCTCCGAGGTCTTCCTCCTTCCAAAAAAATGATCCTCGTAAATTTTCAGCTCATTATGACGTCGTTAAGGCCCTGAAATAAATAAGGAAAGAAATAGGCTTTTTCTGCCTACGCAGGATTAATTCCATAAATAGGGGAAATCATTATTAATTACCAAAATTCATTAAATAACAGTAATATACCCCTTATATGATGCAAATATGAATGGAATACAAGTGTTATAGTGCAAAGTTCATGTATGCATTTTACATGCATCAACGTCGCCGTCAGTTCCCTGATGTCTGAATTTTGGCGATAAAATTCAGTTATCTTCGTGTGTCACCTCAACTAGCGTCAGATATAACTCCTATCACCAACACGATCTCAGCCCGACTGGTCCTTGTTCCTTGCTCACGCAGAACGATCACGGGTTCGAGTCCCCCTTTGGGCAAATTAAACCCCCCTTTTTTTTGCTTTCTTCCACAGCCACTGACATGTGGGCCAGTGGGTCCCACATGTCATACACAGGTGTAGATCTCACCCCGGTGCACTTGACCCAGATTCAGATCCAGATCTGGATCTTTTTCCAGAAAAGTCCTGTTTTCAAATCTTTTGCAAATAGGCCCCTGGTTTAATTAATATGTCCTGTTTTTGCAAATATTAAATACCACTTGAATCTTTTGTCAAAAATTACAATAAAAATATGTTTTCAAATCAGAAAAACAAAATCTAACTGAATATGAATTTTGTTTGAATTTTAGAATTAATTTAAATGTTTTAAATAATCAAATCTTTTGCAAATAATTAAAACTTCAAACATTCTTAACTTTTGAACCACACCTTCAAAATTATGAATTTTTTATATCAAATTAAAGCTAAAAATGCAATCGGTTTGAATCTAATTTTGCATGCATGAATTAAATAAATTAACTTTCGGGTTCATTGGAAATTCAATTAATTGAATTAATAAAATGCCCTAATTGCCTTAATTGTTTATTAAATTGCTAAACCCTAATTTTAACTTGCTTAACAAAATGTTTAGCACTTATATTGCTGCATATTTAATTTGAACATGTCATCATCCTTGTTTGAATGCATTTGTATTGATTTGCCTTTTGCTATGTTTTGGGGTTACCCGTAGACGACGACGTTACCGAGTACCCCGACACCTCCGAGGAGTTCGCCCAGTACCAGGCTACTGAGCCAACAGGCAAGCAGCCCCTCCCCAACTTTCTCATGTGATGCCTATGCCTGTCTTGCATGCCTTAGGACTTCCGTTATGTTGTGTCTTACGATTCCTACTAGAATTACATAGCCTGTTAGAAGTCTAGATATTCCTGATATGCCTGCCTACATCCTATGCTGGTTTTCCAGTTACTATCTACTAGCATGCTTAGGAGTTGATTGTGGTCTATCACATGTTTAACTGGTATATCTTAATAATTGAAGACTTGCTATGTGGGAATCATTGTTATTATTTTAATGATAAGGCACCGGCGGAAGGCCAATTATGGTGATTTGTTCTGCTAGTGTCGCCTAGGAAAAACCGTTCTTTTCCGCTTATCCAAGAATGAGCGCCCTACCACACGTGGGAAGACTTATGGAACCCCCCGCAACTTAGAACCGAATCATCTATATTGGTTAGGGAGCCACAACTAGTTCGGGTGTTTACCATTTGGAGCATATCACAGAAGAAGCATGATGAGGATGAGTGACGCATATAGGTCGCGGTATGATGCGAAGTGGCCACTCATGGTAGTTGGTTCCACCTAGCACTTAGGCGCAAACGTTTGGGCCCACAAAGGAGTTTCGGCCGGGCTCTCGACGTGGATCAGTCTCAGATAGGTGGCTCCCTATCCAATGTAGAAGTGAAGGGGAAGGTCGTGTTGAGATACCTAAATGCCTCTATGGCATGTGGTTGATTGAACGTGTATGGTTACATTTGGGCACCCCTGCAGGGTTAAATCTTTTCGAAAAGCCGAGTCTGCGGTTATGGACGACTTGGGTAATGTGCTGGCTAAAAAGATCATAGACAACACCGTATATCATAAATAGCTAATTTGACTAGTAAATAGCCATATTCGAAAAATAAACCTGCTAAACTTGATCAACGTGTGAGTGTCCGGACTTCTTCCTCGTGGGTATATGATACGATGGAGTTGTCTCAGGACGGGTATTGCTTGGTGAGTAGCGTAGCCAATAGCGCAAGCGCTCTCTTCCCTTATTCTAATTAGACGCAAGTTGTAGCGTGTCTTCTGTAGTTATTAGGTGCTGCTGCTGCAAGTCCACATACAGCCCCTTTTTCAACCCCAATGCATGTGCATCGTATCTTCTTTCCTCTTGTGCGTAAGACTTGCTGAGTACCCCCGTACTCATACCATCGGGTGTCCGGTGCCCGTGTTTTCACCGATGCAGGAGCGACAGTAGAGTTCAGCGACCCAGATGGAGGGCTACTACGTGGAGTTCGATGTTGACTACGACGAGTAGATAGAGATCCTAGGCGGCAGCCTGAGACCACCATGGGCGGGGTCCTCTTTTATTCTCTAGCCTATGGCCGTTGATGTAGTCTGTACTCAGACGAGTGATTTGCTTCCGCTGTATTCGGGACGTATGATCCCCTGTGATGTAATAAAAGTATTTTCGAACTATGTTTAATTATCTTTTTGTGTCGTACTTGTGCATGTGATGTAAACCAATTGTGGTTCTACTTGGCGAAATGTTCATTTCCGCTAAGTGGGGCTTACATGTGCCTCATTAAAAAGAACGCTTACATTTTTCTAAAAAAAAGATGATTACATTACTAGTACATGTATTCCTTGTTGGTTGGGAGGGGGCCGATACCCCCCTCCGCCCATGTTGTTAGGACCTCCTTCGCCGCCTCTGCTTGCTTCTAAGCGGCACACACCCTTCATCACACTAGTAGTAAATGAACTATAGAATATAATACTGAGAACTACAAGAAAATACAATATCAAAAGTTTACCTATTTAATGTTGACCATCAAGTGCAAGTTATGATGGAAACATGCTGACATGCAAAGCCATCCACCGAAGGCATAGATTACCGCACTTACAATCTTTCCACAATGTATTATTGGCAAACACTTATCCACACCATAAATAATCTTGCCATGCCGATATAAAAATAAGTTGCACCGAAGATTGCTGCTACTATGATCTGTAACGAACTGGATAATATCAAAATAGACTCATCTTATCTCAATGGTCCAGAGACAAATATGCAATTCACCCACCCCATTTCCAATCGAAAGGACACAATTAGCTCGACGACCACGGGTGGGTATTTGAACAGTCATTGCATAAACATCTAGAAGAAAGACGACAAGGCTCCATGGTCCTTGCAGAATATATGATACAATAAGACAACTAATTACTAAAGCAGGAAACAATCAGTTTGCTACGTTAGAAAAGATGTTATAGTACCAGGACGTGTATCTTTTTTTGGTTGGGAGGAGGGCAAATCTCAAGGATTTCTCATAAAAACACCTTGCGCGTTTGCATCAGGATTTTTGTAAAGAACTATGTTATATAAGGTATAAAACACATGAACCCAAAAGTTGTATACAAGAATATTCAAGATTCAATTGATCACGGTAGTCCTAGATTTAATCGATGTGAAATGATTGTGTATTTGGCGGCTAAAAATTGGTGATTCGGAAATTAGGATGTCTGAAAGAATGGATGTTGACAGCTTGCATGTATAGATAGATTATCAGTAATGAATTTTAGTAGGACTACATGGATAGTTGGTTGGCGAAAAATTAATGAATGATGTGGATAACTTACATGTAGATATAAACTATAATAATGCATGTTAGTGTGATTTTTCTTTATAAGATATGTAGATAAAATAAGTTTTTTTTCTAAGTCATAACCAATCAGATTACTTCTATAGGTATCCATAAGATAGTACTACGACTTTTGAGTTTCACTTGTTGGTCAATTTAATTCATCTTGGCGAGATTTTCAAATTCAAATTATATTAGTCAATATGTGCCTACACGTGCACACTTACTAATACATGATAAATATAGCTTTTTATATATATATAACAAGTTGAGATAATAACTATTCAAACTTTTTCACCAACATGTTACACAACAATACATTACAGTTCAAAATATTTCACTTATTTTGCAAGAGACGTTTTTAGCACAAAAGGAGATAAAACTTAACGTAAATATTCTACAACTTTGACTTCATTTTGATTTGCTCTCACAGATAAAAAAATATACTATTGAATATAAGGTTACTTTATATTCTAAAATATCCACACACACTAAATACGTGAACATATCATAAGTAGCATTGTTAATGCCGGTGTAAAAATACCAAACATTTTAAGTTGGGGATGTCTGAGGGGTCTTTTATTTTATCATTATTAACATATTACGTATCCTATTTATACAAAATGTTTTTAATCTACAAGTATTATTAGTTCAATGTATATATTGATACTAACCACATAATTTTGTTGGTGGTGTTATAGTTTGAAGCTCATTGTTATACAACTCAAATGGGTGTTATTATGAATATTCCGATCCTATTGTGGAGCATTTTGCCATGGAAGTCGTGCTATTTTTTTTTTTAAAATCAGTATGATACTATTGCGAAAGTTAATGCCATCTAAATTTAACCCTTTGGTTACAATTTGATGTGTATGTTTTTTATTTTCAAATTTTCTTATTACATTACGCATTAGAAACCGAACGCTAGGAGCCAATGCAGACATGAACAGTAATGACGAGCGGCCGCACCAGGCAATGTGTGAACCTGCCTCTAGTTTAAACGAACCCCCCCCCCCCCCCTTAATATGTGTATTTTTGTAATAAACATAGTAAAAATAAAATGGAATGAAGGGAGTAAATGACCGGTATAAATCCATGTATGGAATAATTGGGCATTTAGGTCTTGTTTACTTGTGGTGTATTTTCATCCCCTAGAAGATTGGGGATGGGAGGGGATTTGATGAAATTCTTCATTTCACCCATTCCACTAAAATCCTCACAAATACTCTTCCCCCACAATACACTAGTGTAGGGTAGTGTTTTCGATGTACATAAAAATGGGGGATATTCTGGGATTATTCCCTAAAAAACCGGTCTAGTAAACGGCCTATTAGGGATTTTTCGGAATTCAAGATAAGCTCCTACAATCCCCTAAAAGCCGCGGAGCTTCTCTGTCTATTTATGTTGGGGAATCTGTTAGCTCCCGCAACGAGTAAGAGCGTTTACCTTCGGCACTGCCTGGCGGAGCAGGTGTGGATCGGCCAGCACTCTTCTAAACGAAGAAAGAGGGGATTCACGCTACCTCCTACTCCTACAGAAGATCGATTGGCGCGAATAGACCCCAATTACAGAAGTGAAACAAGGCCTTAGATGTATTGTTGTTTCTCTTTATGCGTTTATGTTTTTTTTTGTATATGTAGTATCTTGATTCATGGTTCTCATGCATGAGCAACAAATTTGTAGATTAGACCAAAACTAGAGCGGATAAGACATCAACAAGTGGTTTTGTCCCTGACGGGGCCCGAACCACTTGGCGAGTCTAACAGTTGGTTCCGGTCCGGCGGCCGGCGGGTCCGAACCATCTTCTTGCTCCGCAAGAAGCCCAACCCGGCGCATAAGCCCACTTCCACCTCCGGTTCCTCCCCCAATCGAATTCGCCGCCTCCGTCCGTCCCCGCGACCTCCCAGCTCCGGCCATGTCGGTGAGTCCCCGGACCTCCCTCCTCCCCTCCCCCGCCTTCAGATCTCGCTTTCGTTCCCCCGCCCCCGCCCTGACTCCCCGCCCCCCCGCAGATCTTCGAGTACAACGGCTCCGCGGTGGTGGCGATGGTGGGGAAGAACTGCTTCGCGATCGCCAGCGACCGCAGGCTCGGCGTGCAGCTCCAGACCGTCGCCACCGACTTCCAGCGGGTCTTCAAGATCCACGGCAAGCTCTACGTTGGCCTTTCCGGCCTCGCCTCCGACGCCCAGACGCTGTGAGGAGCCAGATCGACATCCCCTCTCGCTCCCTTCTGCCTCTGATTTTCTCCACGCGGCGGCGGTTTCTTATCTTAGGGTTTTGTTTCTCCGTCCGCGTCGATGCGTGCGTGCGTAGGTACCAGCGCCTGGTGTTCAAGCACAAGCTCTACCAGCTGCGGGAGGAGCGGGACATGAAGCCCGAGACCTTTGCCAGCCTCGTCTCCGCGCTCCTCTACGAGAAGAGGTGATACTTTTTTTTATTTTCACTTGTCCAACCCAAATTGGAATGTCCGCCGTGCCACTAGTAGAGCTAGCGGGGTGACGTGCACGTATAGTTTGAACGCCAATTGAGGTCTAGTCTTGTGCAGAAAGATGGCAACTATCTAATGTTATATAGATGTAATACTGTATTCATATGGTTTTGCATAAGAGCTTCATTATACGAGCTTAATGCCCCGTTTGGTAGCTCTGTATTTTTAAAGTATTCCGAAAATACTGCAGTTTTCCAAAATACTACAGTATAGAAAACTTTGAGGTGTTTGGATCAAACAAATACTACAGTTTCCAAAACCATAGTATCGGCAAATTTGTGTCTTTTTGGAGTATTGAAAAAGGAGGTCCGACCCTCTTTTTTCTAAAACGGAGAAAACTACTGCGCATCACACATCGGGTTTTTCATGCCGCGGCTGCCGTCCAATCGGCTCTAGAGCTCCTCGTCAGCGGCCAATCGGTCATGGAGAAACAGAGATGCAGCTAGAAGCCTAGAAGTAGCTAGCTATTATCGTGGTCTGCCTCTCTGGCATACCAGGATTTTAGTGCTCCTGTCCAATCTAGCTTCATCTTGTACACGGAAGCCGGCGATGCTGCCATGCTCGGAGCGGCAGAGACGCTCTCGCTGGTAACAGCCATGCAGCTAAGAGATCGGTCAAAAGTTGATCCACGTAACAACCAGTGCAACGGCATAATCCATGCGTCAAAACTACAGAAAAACAGCACTGGCCAAACACCCCCGTAATTTTGCTAAAACTAAGAAAAACGGTGGTTTCAAGAAACTGAAGTATTTCTTTGCCGGGCATTCAATTACTGTGGTTTTGCAATACTTTGGTTTCGAAAAAATGAGCTACCAAACGGGCCCTAAGAGTGATTGGAGGCAGCTAGATTTATGTTTCAGTGACAAAAATATTAGAGCAAACAGGGTGACCTGCACATATAGTTTGAACGCCAATTGGGGTCTAGTAGTGCAGAAAGATGCAAATCAGACCGTCTAGTGTCATATATAGGGTGTAATAATGTGTTCCTATGGTTTTCATAGGAGCTTCATTTTTTCAGGGTGGTGTAAGAGCTTCTTATACCAACTTAAGAGCGATTAGAGGCAATTAGTTTTATGTTTCAGTTTAGGCATTTGCAATATGTATCATCACCATATAGCTTATGGTTAGTCTAACATTTATGACCTGTATATATAACCATATTGAGGTATAATAAGAAGTACTAACACAACAGCAAAGCTGATACCATTACCTTGATTATTGATCGGTTCATGTAGTGCAGAAAGAAGCATACATTCATTTTTAGACAGTGTGTCTATGTTGCTAATCTGCTCAGAAGTATACTATTTTTTGTGGCATGGTGATCTTCTGGGAGGTGTACTACTTAAGAGCTACATATAGATATGCAGTGTTGTACATTTTATATTCCCCCCTTTGGCCCTCTTCCACTAAAGGAGTAGCCAGGATGCACTTTATGAGCTTATCTGAGGATCACATTAGTGGTGCACTCCTAATTTATGCAAATGTTTGTTTCGTATTTACAGTTTATTTATGGTAGGGACTCAGGTTAACATCGATAAAATCCATAGGTAACTGACAAAGTAAATCTGGACATGTCTTGGAGTAGAACCATAGGTGCAGAATCATGTCTTGTAGTAGAACCATAGCTGCAAAAGTCACGTCTTGGAGTAGAACCATAGGTGCAAAGTCACGTCTTGCGTCAGAATTATAGGTGCAAAACTTTTGCTTGCTCATTGGCTGGGCAAGATGAACCAGAATTTGTGATTGATAGGCATGTGTCTTTAATCTCTCTAGCTATGCTATAATTTTGACTTCTGGCATCACGATTGTTAGCATCTGCATGTGGGTACTGACTAATGAGCTCAGTGTTTATCCTATCTGTTGACCTATGTATTATCTATGAGAAAGGTTTATCTAACTTTTTTTGTGCTAATGAAACGTTTCAGATTTGGACCATACTTCTGCCAGCCAATTATTGCTGGACTTGGACAGGATGATGAGCCATTTATTTGTACCATGGACTGCATTGGTGCAAAGTAGGTATCTGTTATGTTTGTGCTTTTTCTTTTTTCACATAGAATTTTCTTCTCCATGTATTTCATTCACCTCGTATTCTAGTTGATCATCTGCTTCTCGATGTTGCTGTTTACTCTACCAAGTACTATGCCTGTTTTGGTAAATATTGTTCAGTCTTGGTCAGATTCCATGATCAGGGTTAGGTGAAAGTCCCCTATACATTTTTTTAAAGACTAATATAATTCTGTCAACTTTAACCAAGGTGACCATATTTTTTGAACATGAGTAAACCATCATTAAGAAATTGCCCAATATCTCACTCATGGAGGGTATGTGCATCCACGACCGAAAGTCAAAGGCACATCGACAATTTTGTGTGTCTCTACTCAGTACTTTATTATTAACAGATGCTCAAAATATCTGTGATTTATTTTCCGGAGCATAGCACAAACTCAGAATATAATTCCGGGATACTTTGTTCATTTTATTGATTTATTCACCATCCAGTTCACCACTTGAACATAACTCACACATGACACAATCTCCAATACAAACATGTGTAGTCTCTAGGCTGGGCATTGTTAACTTTCTTCAAGTCCCAGATTTGCTACATTTTTGTTTTCTTCTGAAATTGACAACACTTTCCCTTCTCACTTCATACGTACTGAAATGGAAACCTTGGTAGTTATTTCTTAATGCATCACTTAATTATGCTTCTATGACTTGTAGGTGTCATTGTGTCTTTCTCCATCATCTAGTCATCTTTTTGGTGAGCTAATTTTAAGTATTTGTTCGTATGCAGGGAAACTGGCTAAGGATTTTGTTGTCTCAGGGACAGCATCAGAGTCACTGTATGGTGCTTGTGAATCCATGTACAAACCAAACATGGTACGTGTTTGAGCGGTTAATTTTAGTCAGCGCAACATGCTTGATTTACATGTCTGTCTCTGGTCTGCCACATCTTATACAGCTTGTATGCTGCCAGATTTCTACCATTATTATTTTGTGTCTGCGTTTTTTTGCCTGACACCATCTTATTTTCCGTGACAAAAGGAACCTGAAGAACTCTTCGAGACCATATCGCAAGCTCTGTTGTCGTCAGTTGACCGTGACTGCCTCAGTGGGTGGGGAGGCTATGTTCTGGTTGTGTAAGTTCACTACTTGCTTCTGTTATCTGCTCTCTGAATTAAACTCTTTCTAGGGTTAACATGCTTAAACAAAACAGTAGGAAACAATAGACAGGAATGTATATGGCATAGAAAGCTCGAAGCTCTACTGCATTCATGCCAAGTCATTTCGCCACTCCCGTTAACCAACTGTTGATGTAGTTCTTTGACATCTTGTCCTTTTGGTTTGCAGGACGCCGACCGAAGTCCAAGAACGAGTGCTCAAGGGCAGGATGGACTAGACGATGGCCTAGAGTTCTTCAGCCGCATTCTAATGCTTTGACGCTTGCTTTTTCTGGTCTCGCAGCAGCACATACGTGTCGTGCTTGGATTGTGTAAAACCTTGTACTGTCAAAACTTGATGATGTTATATTCACTCCTAGAAGGAACAGTTGTTTTCTTTACCTTTTGCCCTCTCATCTATGGTAAGACAAATGGTAGACTCAGTTTATTTTATACTCTGCTCTAGAAAATTGGCCACAAGGGTCGGCAAAACTGGGTTAAAGAAACACAAAAAAATTCACAATGGCTCCCGAGCTCATATGCTCCTAGCCGAGTAGGAAATTCCAAAAAAAAAAGTTAAAATGTTTCAAAATTTTGTACTTGTTCTGTCAAATGGGGATCGATGGTGGTGATGAGCTGTGGACGAGGAGAAGGACAAGCGATGATGAGAAGGACAAGGGGTGGTGGAGGTGGCTAGAAAAGGTCGGTGGGTCGGTTGCTATCGAACAGAGTCAAAAGTGAATTACGAGGCAGGCCAATCCGCAAATCGAGCGAGCTCCTCCTTAACAGACCCGGGTGTGACTCCATGAGAAATTTTAAGATCAAATTGGACATAGTGGAATGCAGTAAAAAAAACAAGGGCTGGAGAGATGCCTTAAATTAACAGTCAATTTGGTTATATCATTGGTAATACAAAACACAGTACAAAATTGTTGAACATTTGTGAGACTTTTTATTTTTATTTTTAGGATTTGTTGTTTGAGAGGTTGCTTCTGTGAACTTGACTCCCTGTCCAGCTCGCGTGGGCTGAGAAACCCAGGCTGAGCTGAACCGCCCGGCCGGCCCAGCAGCAGCTCTCGCTCCCACCAACGCCACGGCCACGGCGAAGGGCTTCAGCTGCTGGCTGTCTGGGTGGTGGCGTTGACAGTTAGATTGCCACCACCGCGGGAGCATCCGCCTCCGCCTCCGTCCCAGCCAGCTCCCCCCGCTCTCCAGGAACCGTCGGCGCCGAGGACCCCTCCGCATCGGCTCCTCCCCACCCGCCTCGATCTCCCCGCCGCGCCCCGGAGGGGGAGCCAGCGGCCGGCGATGGCGTCGTCCTCGTCGTCGGCGGCGGCGAGGTGGAAGGCCCGCGGCAGCCCCCCGAAGCACCGCCACGACGGCACCTCGCCGCTGCCGCTCGGCATGGACTGGAGCCCGCCCCCCAAGCGATGGGTAAGCGCCCGCCCGCGATCCCCCCTCCCCTGGATTCCTCACTTCCTCAGCCCCCGCCCGTCTCGATCCGGCTCGATCGGCTTCGCTCGCTCGGGGCCGACGCGGCGCCGCTCGAGCTGGCCGTGCGAGGCTTTATGATCCTGCGCCGCGAGCGTCAGATTCGGTGCCGCCGTGCTCGATTCCGCTGGCCGGTCTGGCGGAATTTGCCTGCGGTTGCTCTGCTCCATCGGGTGGGCAGCGAGCTCGATTTTCGTTTCGGATGTGTGGGGGGCGTAGCAGCGGCTAAACTACGTCAGCGGAGGTATTAAATGTGCGTGGGGTCGGGATCCGCATTGGGATTCTCCGAATTTAGTGCTGCCGACCTGCGTCTGGCTGCTGATCCAGTGGCCTCGACTTGGGGCTTTGCCCTCGATTAGGGTTTTGAAACTCAACTACAAGCTTGGTTTATGAACTCTATCAGCCTGGATGGGCTGTAGCTTCAGCTTACCGAGTGTGCATCTGACAGTAACTAGGTTAGTTCATTTCGCGGCAGATGTAGGTTTTGCTCTTCCGTTATTATTCCGAACATTCAATTAAATCGATATTTTAGACCTGTATGTGTTATGGCAGTGATCATGCTTTGTTCCCTGTTTGATTCGTGACACTCTACGGTGCATTTGTAGAATGGTCTTGCACAATAACTGAATAGGACCTTTAACTGAATGAATGTTACCATGGTTAGCAACCTGACTCCCGTTACTAGCAGGTTGCATTGGATTTCTTCCCACCCAAAAAGGAAATAAATCAACTGCTTTGCAGTTTGCACAAGCACAACCAAGTGTATATTGTGTTTAATTAGCAAAATTTAGCAATGCATAAACAAGTAAGGAGGTTGCATCAAGAGCGCTTTATTTTTCTAGAACAGGTTTCATTGCAAAGATGACGGCGTACCAACATAATGCTCTGAAATTTACATTGGCTGATGCTTCTTAAGAGCTTATATTTGTAGAAATGGTCTTACACAGTAACTGAATAACGACCTTGAACTGAATGAATAATAACATGGTTAACACCCTGACCCTCGTTATTAGGAGGTTTTTGTCGGATTCCATGCATCAAAATCCTTCCCACCCAAAAGGAAGTGTATATTGTGTTTAATTAGCAAAATTTAACTGTGCATAACCAAGTAAGGAAATTGCATGTTAATTAGCAAAATTTAACAGTGCACAAACAAGTGAGGAAGTTGCATGAAGAGCGCATTATTTGTTTAGAAAAAGTTTCATTGCAAAGAAGAGGGCATACCAACACAATGCTCTGAAAATATACATTGGCTGATGTTTCTTACGAGCTCATATTTATTGATTACCTGCAGGAGGGAAGGAACACCGTATGGCCACATAACCCTCAAAACAGGCTGGAGTTACTGTGTGACGATACCTTCTTGGATTGCTCAAACACCTGAAGCTGGTGTAGCCTCTGACAACTTCTTGAAATCTATAGTTGTGAGTATCATTTATCTGTTACCCTCTTGTTTTCTTCACTTAAGTCAAGGAGTTTAGTCAGTCAATTTGGTTCATGTCTGCAGATAGGCACTGCCATGGCCATGGTATTACAGTTTTGTGCTATAACAAAATGAGCTAGGAGGGAATACAAGTGAGAAAACTTTAGCGGATCAATAAAACAACCAAAGTTGTTCAGTATTTATCGAGCTAATACCAACAATTTACTTAGGGCTATCTAGGTTCATATCACGTAGATGTATCACTATATCATGGAAACATGGACTTATATTCAAGAATTCCAAGGTGTAGATGATGTTTCACCTGTTACTTTTTTGTCATTGTGGGATTTATTGTAACAATCAGACCAAATTTTGCGGGGTTTTGCTTGATATAAAATTTCCTGTTTTTCCATGGTCTCTTTTTAATGCCAATAAAGGACAGTTTTACAGGATACATGTTGGTATACAATCTCCGGAAGGCTTTAGCTCTAGCCATGGAGTTCTTCGAAGGTTTAGTGACTTTCTGAAGTTGGGTTCTGATGTAAGTTGATATAACTGTTGCTATTTTATTGTTTCACATGTCTTACATATTAAAACCATGAGTGGCTTTTGGGATTTTATGGATGTGAGATACTTAGTGCATTTGCATTTCTTGAGTATAATAAATGTATGTCATTTTACAGTTTCCATCTTTCCTGTGTTCCTCACGAAAGAAAGACTAACTGTGCTTTTCAATGCTAATTCATGATTTTGTTTGTTTCTCCACTCACCATACAGTTCTCCTCCATTTCAGCTTAAGCGGTCATTTCCAAGAAAAGAAATCCCCCCTGCCCCACCGAAGCATGCCTTCTTAAGAATAAATTCAAGCAGGTTGCTTCTAGAAGAGGTTAGCTGTATTCAATGTTAATTACTACATTCTTTTGTGCTTTTGTTTTTGGACTTGTGTTTCAAATTTTTTTTGGATTGCAGAGAAGGAATACTTTGGAGGAGTGGATGCAAAAGCTACTTTCTGACATTGACTTATCAAGAAGTGCTCCTGTTGCTGCTTTTCTTGAACTTGAAGCTGCTGCACGCTCATGTATGTGCATTGATCCATAATGAAGACATATTTTCTTTCTTCTAATTGTGCATTGATCCATGTCTTAATTTTGCACAATGAATGTCGTAGTTGGCGATTGAATTCTACTGTTTTACTGAATTCAGATTTCCAAGATTGGAATCAGCGTCCTCCCGAAGCAGGTACTTCAGTAAAAAGCAGTACAGACTCTTCTCCTCATCCTGATGATCCTGGTTCAGGTGCTCTCTCCAAGTCCAGTCAAATAAATCCAGGGCTTGTGCCTCCTATCAGTCTGACAGGAGCAACTGGTAATGGTGTGCTGGGAGAATCTATATTAGGTCAGTCTGATCAGCGTGTTGGTAGTGTGTCGAATTGCAGGAAGGAGAGTCTTGTTTTCCCGGAACATGATGGAAGGAATGGTTCAGCTGAGACTTCCAAGGGAGTAATTTCTGAAGAGGATTGCGATTCTAACCCTGGTCATGCTCGCAAGGATTCTTCTGAAAGTTTAGGTAGTGATTTGAGTTCTTTAAGAGGCAGTGAATTATCAACTCCAGGGGCTAGTAGTTCTCTATGGGATGGTCCCGTGGATCTCCCAAGTGGCGTGGATGGACATAGTCAAACAGAACAACTACTGGTGTAGACATGCAGTTTTTGTATGATGTGGATACCCAAGTCATCCTTCCAACTGATCAGAGACAGAAGTTGACTAGACTGTTGATCACCATGCAAAGAAGAATAGGGACAGCAAAAACCGATATGGAGGATCTCATAGCACGCCTAAATCAGGAAGTAGCAGTCAAAGAATATCTTTCCACAAAGGTACCACCTCTTATGCTTTATGTAAATCAGGCCCTTAATATTCCAGGATCATGCGTGTCCACATGACATGCTTTCATTTTAGCATGCCGCATAACATCATATGATTTCCAAAGTTAGCTTGGTTTGGTTCTTTTATGCATTTATCATTGCGATTCAGTTGATTTTCCTGGGCCTCATATACCTTTTATGTTGGATTCTAGGTAATTTCCTTGCCATTTATGATTTCTGATGCAGGTAAAAGATTTGGAGGTTGAGTTGGAAGCTACAAAGCAAAAAGGCAGAGACACATTACAGCAAGCTATCTTAGCCGAAAGAGAAAGGATTACACAGATGCAATGGGATATGGATGAGCTTCGGAGGAAGTACTCTGAGATGGAGTCAAACCTGAAGATTGAACAAGTCAGTCTTTCCTCTGTTCCTGTGGCTTAGCATTGCTAGTTTACCATATTATGAGGATTTTGTTTATCTGACTGTAATTTATTTGCAGAATGAGAAAACTCGTGTGGAGTCAGAGAAAACAACTGCCAGTGGTGAAAGAGAAGAGTTAGTCGAGGAACTTGAGGCTAAACGAAGAGAGGTTGAGAGTTTGCAGCAGCATCTCGGAGAAGTTGAGGCAAAGTCTAAAACAGATATGAAGGTTCTTGTTAAAGAAGTTAAGTCTCTTAGGAATTCTCAAAAGGAGATGAAGAAACTATTGAATCAGTATCTTGAGGAGAAGACTGAACTAGAGGTACACATAAAACTATAATCCTTTCTCCCTTCAAGAACCAGAACAATTGCAATATTGAACATTAGTAGAGGCTTGCTGCCACCAGATTAATATATCAAATCATTTATGTTTCGTAAATTAAAGCTTCTAGCCATTAATAATAATATCCTAATTTCATGCAATCAGTGTTTTCTCTCTCTAATTTTTAGTTTTTACCATTTGTTCCAGAGAATCATTAATCGAGAGAAGCAGCGGTCAACACGTGTAAAGTCATCCCGTGAAAAATTTCTTCGTGAATGTAGATCACTTCGTGAGCGTCTACAAGAATGTAGTGCTAAGTTTCTTGCAGAAGAAAAATACAACTTGACTGTTGATCCATCATCTTTGCCTGAGGCACTAGACCTTCTGGCGGCATCGGACGATAGAATACAGTTTCTAATTGCTCAGGTAAAGTTTCTTCTTGGTAGGATGTTGTCATTTATTCAAAATTCCTGCTTGGCTGAACTCCAGCTCTAGCTCATATAAATTGGGAGCTCCAGGTTCAGTTGAGAATCCTGTGATCATGAAGCGTGCATATCTGTCAGCTAATCACTACATTCTGGAAACAACCACAATCAATTTCGATTCCAAATACTCCCTCCCACATGAGTAGTTATTTTCTGTTTTCTCCTTCTGAATTTTAATGTGGGAAATCTTACTAAATCTATGCTCTACATTAATTGGTCTCTATAGGCTCAGCTCCTAACTCGAGACGACGAGCAAGGCTCCTCCTCCGACGGCGAAAACTCTGACAGCAAATCATCAGTCACCATGAGCAGCGAAGGCGCAAGCGCCACCGACGAGGCGACGACGAAGATGCTGTCGGACCTGCTCGTCGACAACGCGCAGCTGAGGATGCGCCTCAACTCCGTCATCCGCAATGCCGTAAATACTAGCTCCGCTGCGAAGCCAGAGGAGAAAGAAGACGCCGCCACCGACGGAGCCGTCCCGAGGAAGACGGTCCTCAACTGGCTGATGGACAGATAGAAGGCACCGACGGTGTACATATATCCCTGTGAATTAACTACCTTTCCCTAGTCATGCGGCCCCG